>VWYP01006844.1:468182-584594 GCA_013400435.1 Pycnonotus jocosus | reverse complement strand
AAAAAAAAAAAAAATTAAAAAATTTAAAAAAAAAAGGCAAAAAAGCGCTCTTTCCTTTCCCTAAGGCCTGAAGAGAAAGCGCCACTCCATCTTCCTTGCCCCAAGCACCCATCCTCGCCCCAGGCACCCCTCATTGCCCCAACGTCCCTCTTGCACCCAACACGCCTTCGTTGCCAGCGATTCCAAGTGCTCGCCAGAGCAGTTCTCACTCGGGGTGTTTTTGAGGGAATCTCGACGTGTTGAGGAGGCGTTTGTTGTCAGGGGGAGGAGAGGTGAGGCTGGGGAATGGGCGGAACGTTTCTCCAGCTCTCTGAGGTGGTGTGGGTTATCCTTCCCCGCACCCCATCACCAAAAAGAGATTACAGACTCAGACATCGGATGTCCTTTTTCTATTTTTTTTTTCACCAGTCTGATTTTGCGACATCGTTGTGTGTAAATATTGTAGGGAGAATAAGTTGTTAAGTATTAGTAGCTGGGAGTACTGAGAATGGGCTGAGGAAGGACTTGCACCTGTTCAAAGGAATTCAAAAGGGGCCCAGCAAGATGGAGCACTTCTCTTGCAAGGAAAGACTAAGAGAATTGGGATTGTTCAGCCTGGGAAAGAGAAGGCTCCAAGGAGACTTTAATAGCATCTTCCTTTATAATACCTTTATAGCACCTTTAGTACCTAAAGGGGACCTGCAAGAAAGCTGGATAGGAACTGTTGACAACAGCATGTAGATATAGAACAAGGGTGAATAGGAACGGCTTTAAAGTGAAGGATGGTGGGTTTAGATTGGCTATTAGGAAGAAAATGTATACTGTGAGGGTGGTGAGGCACTGTAACAGGTTGCTCAGAAAAGCTGTGGGTGCCCCATCCCTGGAAGTGTTCAAGGCCAGGTTGGATGGGGCTCTGACTGACCTGGTCTAGTAAGAGGTGACTCTGCCCATGGCAGAGGGGTTGGAATGGGATGATCTTTAAGGTCCCTTCCAACCCAAACCGTTCTATGAGTCTATGAAATAAGAAGTAAAACTACAGAATGAGTATTATGAGATGATTAGGTTTGCTCAGTGTCTGATATAGGGTATTGGGGCCTGTTTTACCACTGGGGAAGATGGGGTGCTAACAGATGAGTTCCATGATCTTAGTGGTCTTTTCCAACCTTTACAATTCTATAATTCTGTGATTCGCTCAAGGTCATGGAGAGGGCCCTGGCAGGTCCTTGCCTGGAGCCAGCAGTTGTCTGATCCCTTTCCTCTGTGTTTGAGGGCTGAGCTTTTTTCATAAATGTATTACCTGTGTGGATTGTTGTGTGTAGAGCCTGGGTGGGTAAAAGACCATGCTGCCAGCATCTCAGAGCTTATACAGCCAGGACAACCACAGCACAGAGATGAAAAGTGACTTAAAAGAGAGAGTGTATTTTATTCTTACATGACTGTACATCAGTGCTTGGCTCTTGGGAGAATGGAATAAGTGGGGCTTCTTAAAAAAGAAAGTAATCTGTCAGTTTATGTTTTCACAGAAGTCAGCTCTTAGTGCCAAATCTTGTGTTTGGCACATTCAGGGACAAGGAGGTATTCTGGAAATGGGGATGGGAGGTGCAGTTGCAGGACAGCTACAAGTAAAGGCTCTAGTTCACTGTAGCACAAGGGTTTCAATGCTCCTGCTTGACTCTGGTGTATCTGCTTATAGTCAGTTTTGGCAAAGGGTTTTTTCCCATGGATGAGAGACATCCCAAAGAGGCTCTAAGAGGCAAAGTGTGCATACAGAGCAGCTCTGGAGTGGCATTATGAAAACTATAGGCAGAGAGTTCTCTCCTCTAGCTATTTCACTTCCCTGCAAGAAACTTTAGCATGCAGATGTGATGGCTGTGATGATGTTTTGATCTGCCTGTGCTGATTCAGCCTGTTCCTGCACCTCACTGTTGCTGTCTTGATCTGGCAGTGATTCCTCCCTTATCAAGGAGCCCATCTTGCTGGCTGGAGGGCTGCTTGCTGGGAGATGCTCAGGCCCTGGCCGAGTGTGCAGCAAGGTGTGTATGCCATCCAGGAAGCTGTACCCCTGCAAGGAGGCATCTTCCACTAAACGTAGGAGTGCCTCGAACACGTGCAACTACTGATGCAATGGCAAACCAAAACAAGTTATCTGGGACTGCCGCTGGTGGTTTCTTGATTCAGCAGGCTGGATTATGTAACCTGGAGAGCAATATTCAGGTGAGGAGGGGCTGTATCTTCTACCCAAAAGATGGTATTTTCTTAAAGATAATCTGATTAAATATATACCCTTGCCTTAACCCTGAGGAAAAACAGTTCCTCCCGCAATGCTCCATTCTTTCTGCCATACCTTTACTCATCTGTCACATAGCTCCAGGTACAGTGACAATGAAGAGATATGAATGTTCCCTACCTTTGGCAAAGGGAGCCAAGGATGATTGCATTAGTGTTCTTTCATAACAGACTCCAATCATTGGCAGACAACTTACAATCAAGGTTTTCTTTCCATCCTCAGCCCCACTGCTGGTTTGAGTAGTGTATCATTAGGATGATTGGATAACAGATTCATGCACGGTGCTGAAATTAAACTTGACCTGTCTAATCACATTGCAAATAGCAATTGGAGGTTGGAGGGGGAGTTTCAGCCGTCAACCACAGATCTTAGAAAAAATGTGTTGGCATTGGGGAAACAGTTGTAGGTGGTGAGAGAAGGAAATATTAGCAGAAAAGGTGGGCAAAATATCAAGATACACAAGTGAGTTATATTGTACCCAACTGGTGTGCTTGCTTAAGAAAACACTATGGAGAAAAAAAACCTCTGTTGTATTTGGCAACTGGGAAGTTGAAGATGAGTGCTTCATATCGGACTTCTGCAATTGGTTTGGCTTAACTTTGCAAAAGGTCACCTGGCCACAGCTGCCCTTGTCGGTGTTTGTCAACAGTCACAACAGAGCCAAAATTCCCCTTTCTAAACACAGAATAAGATACAAATGTCCCTTCTCACACCCCTTTTGACTGGTAAGTATACAAGGCCAAACGACCAAGAAAAAACATCAAAGTGCAATGATTTAATAAAGCATCAGAATAAATAATATAAATAACTTATACACTGCATAGAAGTGTAATAGAAACCAAAACAAGAAACAACTTCTCAGCTTCTTCTAAAACTTATCCAAATTATCTGGCATGGAGTGTGATAGAACTGAGCCATATTGGTGCTTTGGAAAGGAATTCATCAGAGGTCTATCATTAAAGTTTTGTCCAGTAATTTAGGTGTAAAAAAAGTGAAAAAACAAGTGAGAGTTCACCATATTGTAGTGTTTCTAAGGTGATACTTTTAATGTAAGTCATTAAAAAAAGAGAAGGTAGAATGAAATAGATAGAGACTGCAAAATCTGTCCCAGTTTTATGATAGACAATATCCCCAAAATACATGTGAACTAGCATAAGTGCTTAATGCATAATAAAAGCAGAATTTGACCTTGGATGTAATTAAAAAAGGAAGTATTTAGAATGTAAGCTATTATTTGTGGTACCACCAAAAAAGCTTCAAACACAAAATTTTTTGGTAACAAGACCAGCAACATGCTACTAAAAGTCTTTGTTTTCTTTTTAGCTGGGAGAAGTTCAGATTTTATGTTTCACTGGAAATAGTTAAGGTGGGTTTTGCTTTTTTAAAAAAAAATTATTAAGGAAAAAGCAGAAATTACAGCCATTTTGAATGTCTAATTCAGACATGAGAAATATTTTTCTAAATTTCACTTTTTCTATTTACATTTATTTAAAAGTGTTCTTTTAAAAATTATTAAGAGTAATTAGTAACAGATAAATTAGTGACAGATAAAGATAATTATATCCATTTAGTATAATGTCTTCTTTTTTAGTACAGAGTGCTTCCTGTTTGTGTTGTAATGCTCAGGCTGTCAATATGATTTCATTACAAAACAAACAGGAGATTTATGAGTATTGAAGTTGTTTTGGTACCAGAGAGCAGGAGTGCTTAGTGATATGCCACTAAAATTAAACCATTTTTCAATTGCCCTATTACCACATAAGTAATAATATTGCACACAGCACCAACTAGTTATGAATATGTGAAGGCATAGTGTGAAAAGATCTGTGTAAAACTTAGCCATTAACATAACATTTTAAAACTAGCTTTCAAAATAACATTCAGATTTTTAAAATATGTCTAGCGTTTGCAATTAGAAATAGGAAACTTTGTGAAAGATTAACTATTTCTCCCCTCCCTGTCCTGAGCTATATTGCCAGCAATCTTTGATTAAGGGAGATCCCAGTTCTTGTCATGCCTGGCTTTCAAAAGGATGGGGTGTTCTGCCTGACTTTGCAGCCTTCCCCCCTAAGCAGCCCCCAGGTGAAAAGTGGCCGAACAAGTGCTGTGTCTCATCCGTTGTCCCAGCAAACAGGTTTCCATTTCCATACTTGCAGGTGCACCTGTGGAAGAAGGTTGAGGAAAAGACATATGCCTAGCACAAATTTCAGACTTCTGGACATCAGGTAAGTCTCATTGAGCCCTAGGAAAGAATTAGTGGATTGCTCTTAATTGATTACTTCTTCTGTATGCCAAAGTTCAAACACTGTCATGCAGAAGTAGAAAATCAGACCCTACCTGTGCCTACCATTTTTACTTGATGTTTTTGCTCTGGGCCGTCATTCAGTACTCTATGATTATTTGACAGGGAAATAAAAAAATTCAAAGTTTAAAACAATGACTTCCAGAGACAGTGTGTCTAGTCTTTAAATTACACCTTTTTAATTTTTTTTTTTTTTAATTTAAATGGTGACTGAAGCAAATATTAATCTTTGCATGCCCAGTTTACACCCACAGGCTGACATTAGGCTTGTTTGTCTGGTTACTTTTCACTGACCTCCCTTAGAAGTAAGCCACAGAGCAGGAATCTGCCAACCAAAATTAGGAAAAAAAGCCTCACTGCAACGACACATTACTGCAGACAGAAGATACGCAGGGGTTCACGTCTTAGAGGAAGGAAAACTACGTTGTTGGCAAGCTACATTTAACAAAGACTTATTTCATCTGCCAATGATTATTTAGAGTATGTGCTCACTTTTCATATAGATATGCACAGATCCAGGCTAAACAGAGCTTCATTCATCAGAGGCTCAGAGTAGTGCCATGATGCAAATGTTAAAGAGTAGCAACAAGACTCTAATGACAACTGGTTTCCCATTTGCTGGATACAGATATTCAGGCATTCTATTCCCAGTGAATGTACTGGGCACAAGACAGAGCAAATGATGAGCCTAGATTTGTTAGGTGTGTAATGAAAGAGAGTAACACATTGATGAGAATGGATTTCGAGTGCAACCAATAAAAACAATCTCCTTATGAAAGTATTTTAAATAGATTTGATGCTAACAAGATGAGAAATGGCAGAAATCAAAAGCTAGCCATTGCAGAATGAAACCTGCTGCAGACAGAGGAATTGTAATTTTATAGGCAACACTGAATTCAGTTCCAGGAAAAATGTACATGAAACATAGCTGTCTTGACAGCCCTATTCAATGAGCTACTCAAGATGGAAGCTGTGTGAACAAAAAGCCTTCTGAAACCATAAAAGCAGTACTCAGAAGCTAAGGTGAAAAAGCTCTAAAATTATGGGAAGGTGTCACAACCTGTCAATTTATTAGCAGATGCTTCTAAATCAGTATTAGGAACAAAATATCAAACCCTTCAAAAGCGGCATAATGGAAGTGTTCTGAAAGAGGAGAGAAAACACATGCCACAGGACTGGGGTGTTCCAGGACTTTTGCTAAATGGTCTTTGGAAGATTGTAGACAACAAAACAGGACACAAGCAGCTGATGTCAGTTTTTCAAAACAGTAATAATTTTAAGCATATGAGACTGGAAAAAGACTTCACTTTTAGTCAGGAATAATAGCTAAGCAAAAGAACAAGGGCCTGATTTTGCTCTACCTCGCTTTTTGTTTAGAAAGTGTGAAATACTATCATCACGTCAGAATTTTCTTTTCCCACAGGGGTATGTTAATATTTTACTCCCAAAGATAGGCATTGCTATAACTAGTGACTACAGACAGTCTATTCAGTCTGACCTAATGTTCAGGGGTCACAGCCTTTGATTGAGAAGGCTTTTGGCCTGTGGGGTTAAACAAGAGGTGGCTTTAACTAAGTGTTGAGAGTACTGATTTTCATCAAAAAGCTGCTTATGATCAGCAAGAGCAAAACTGAGAATATACCACTGAATAAAAACCTGGAACTAGATCACTCCTAACAAAGCTGAGGGTAGGATTGCTTTTGTGGGATGATGGCAAGTCCCAGGTCAGTGTGCTGATAATAACTGCTGCAAACATTAGTTTAGCAGCAAATGGTGTTCCTGATAGAAAGGGAGGAGAGTGTAAAGATGAAGGAAGGAATAAACCAACTATTTGGCCTCTTTAAACATGATGGAGCTTTAAACTAATCCTGACAGCTTGTTTGCTGGTGGCACAAAGGAGATCCTGACCTGATAATACAAATTTTGTCGGTCAAGTCAAAACCAACAGCTACCAGTCAGGTTAGGATAAGAGGAAACTGCCTGCCAAGGTCCCTGGCAGCCTTAAGCCAGGTGCCAAAACCAGAACAAAATAGTTACAGAGTAAGGATGGAGGCAAGATGCAGGACACTGGCAGGAGGGTGCAGTGAGCTGTTTGGAACCTCACTGTGGGGTTGCTGCACTAGCCCAGAGTCACAGAGCTCTTACAGCATGCTGGAAAGGACAAGGATGCACACATAGGATGCACAGCAGGATACTGGATAGGAAAGGAACAGAATGAGACTGAACCTTCCTCCCTCATGGCCTGTGGTCTCAGGTAGAGCAAGGAGATGGGGATAACAATTACCTCAAATGCTCTGTCCTCTTGCAAAAATTTGTGGTTAAGCAGGCCAGTGAGTGCTGTGGGGCTGGAGGCGGCCTGTTGCTCCTGTTGACGCTGTTCTACTCTACTGAGGTGCCTCAGTGTGTGCTGAAGCCCATGTGTCTTCCCTCTCCAGCAAGTGCCCTGAGCCCTTCACTGAAGAGTTAGTCTCATGCTCTCTGACTCTGTGAATGTAAAAGCATTGTGAACAGTGGAACACATCCAAAAGGAGAGACTGAGGCAAAAGGGCCTCATAAGGTAATCTCCTTACATAAGGTAATCTGCTTCTGAGGCTGTGGCTCAGTGCTTTAAGTCCAGTTCCAGTGCTCCCTCTATGTCATAAAATATATCTCGGCTAGACTTGTCTTGCAAGTGCTGACACTGGGTTCACACTGGTTCCAAAAATGTTGATGGGTTATCTGCAACACCCAGCTTTATGCTGATTGAGACTGACTGTTGTCTTGTAGCCAGCAAAAGGTCACTGTAAGGATACAGGCAGCATAAAGACCAGTCACATGGCAGGTTTGAGAGAAATAAGCTTGAGTGCTCCCCTCTGGCCTGGATCAGACTGGGACATGTAGCAATTTGTATAAATCTAGGATTGATCCACAAGTTCAGGGCTAAGTGACGAGTTCTCAAATCCTTATTCTGAGAGTATGACAGAGAATAATTATTGTAGAGTGGACTGTTAAAGATACTTACCTGAGAGGGGAGATCTTTTCCTAAGACTCTGACCTAGTGACTTTCAATTTATTGAAAATGTAAGAAATTAACAACCTGAAAACCTGAGAATGCCTCTTTTGGCAGTCTTATTGTGACAGTCTTGCTAAAGCTTTTTGAACTGTTTCCTTCAAAGTTTTAAAGTGAGCATTAATTAGTCCCTGTCCCCCCTGCCGTACAAATCCATTTTCATACTGCTCAGAATACCTGTGTTCAGACAACATGACTATTCCAAACTCCATTTTCTGATGAGAGCTCAGCAGAATCATTCACTTTTGTTTACATACAATATACCCATAACAGGATGCTTCATGCAAAGAAATGTTTGCCCTCTACAGTGCCTGGAGAAAACTCATCTCCTTTCTCAAAGGCTAAACCAAATATATGTTTCAAAGGTTAAACCAAATATATACTATTCACTGTCTATTAATTAAGAAATAATGGTCTCAGCAAAGGGCATTTCCTAGGGATTAAGGACTGGCTGCATGAGTGGATAGCCTGAGATTTTTAATTAAAGGTGCAAGCTCCCTCTGTTCTGGTATATGAAATTCCATTTAAATGAGGTTCTATTGAATTCAGAGGTTTTTTCATAGCATGAAGTTCACCAGTGCTGACAGGACTACGCCCATCGAAGTTTAATGCGTGGAAACACAGTCTAGAAAGACAATTTTTGACTGTCTCATCAGTGCCAAACTATTATATTACTGCTGTGAATGTGGCCAAAGACATCATTTGTGGTACTGGGGCCTTCAGAAAATTATAGCTGGTTCATCTGTGGTAGTGAAGGAGTTGTTTCCAAAGTTACAGGTCTATGAGGTCGTACCAGAGGACCTTTCTCATTCAGAGGCTATACTAGACACCACCACAGACCATCACCTGCATAAATATGAAGGTGGGAAGTTGGTAGGACATGAGTTTATGGAAGAAATTATAAAAAGAAAGTATATGAAAACTAGAGATGGGTCATGCCTTAGAACAACTAGAAGCAGTTTCCTTATGTGTTAAATGGGCCATGTTAATACCCCTGACATAAACATGAGATAAATTAAAACTCCTGGTGTCTGTTTCCTTAAAAGCAAAAGCAAATGCAACTATTATGAGTTTTTGCTCTTCAAAATCAAAGACTTTTCCTTGTCTGAATGGAGATTATGCTATATGCAACCTTTGTTCTAGTCAAAGAGCCCCAAGGAACAGCAGCAGAGCTACTGCCAGAGGCAATGTCTGTGTATCTCAGTCAGGGCTGGACAGGAGACTTCTTGGTCACAGCAAAGATGGGTCTAACCCAGAGCAGTAATGCTGAAATTATCTCTGTTGGCCATAAAAATGTTCCAACAGCTCAATCCCACACCTGTCTTTTGTTGCTGAGCTGGGGCATTATTTCTGTCTTTAGTTTGTCTGAAAAAATCATGCATTATCTCCCTCTAGTACTCATTAGCAAAAGAAAAGCAGGATCAGGCCCTAAATTTATGGAAATTAAATGCTGTCAAATCTGTTTAACTCCTGTAGGACTTTTTCACAACTTTATTATAGTTGCATCAGAGGCTGTTTTGTTAGGAAATAGTAACATGTTTTCTGCTCCCCCACCTTATAGCACTACTGTAGAGAAACTGATCTGACAGGGAGCAAAAATACACTCTTGGAAATAAATTCGGTGTTATGCTGAAAGTCAGCCATAAAACCTCGTGGAAGATGGTGGGTGAGAAAGCTTCCTTTTCCTAGAAAAAGACCTGCCTTCTTTTTGGGACATCCTCATTGAGACTCCAGGAGCTGCACCATAACATTCCGCACCCTACGTACCGCGGCACACATGCCTACAGTGCTGAACTGTGGGGGCTGAGGCACTTCTCTAGGATCCAACTGCAAAGGCTGGGGACAAGGTGGCATATGATGAAATGGAGCAACTCGGAAAGTGACAGCAGAAACATCAGAGAAGCAGACATAGCAAGTAGCAAGGACACACCAGAGCCAGCAAGGAAAGCCCTTGTAGCCTGACCTTGAGAGAAACCTAAGAGAGAGATAACTTGAGTTGTGGCTCAAAAGAAGCTTGAAAGTGTGAAAAGAGAAAACACTGACTATTGTTTTGACTCCTGCTGTGCTCAGAGTAACAGGACATTGTGTACAGTCTTTCTAAACAAACAGGTGCACATTAGAAAGCTCAATTCACTCCCTCCTCCCTTTGTTCTCCAAACAGAAACAACCTGTAGGGACCCTGAATATTGGTCAACTACCTGGGTCAAAGAGGGTAACAAGAAGTATTTTAATAAAGGGAACTTTCTCCTCAGAACTGATTTTGCCTTTTCTTGTCTCTAGTAAGAGATTTTAGTCCTTGTCTGTGGTGATATTGTCATTAGCATTGTCATAGCAACTGATAAACAAGGAGAAAGCGATGTGCAACAACTTTTTTTTTTTTTAAAGGCAGTCTAAATGTCTTACTAACAAGTAATTTGGTGACAGAATTTATCAAAGCGGCTGCACAGTAAATGGGTTTATCTTTAAACATAATGCTCTTTTCCATTTTAACTGAGCATAAAATCGTATCTTTAAAGGATTGGCAAAAAGCGGGACTTTATGCCTCTTGAGTAGTTCCATGTGACATATGGTCTTTCCAAGCAATAGTTTTATCGGCTGTGCACAGTAGCAGCAGATTTGAGCTAATGTTCCTGTGAAAACAAGTAAGGGTTTATCCAAAAACTGAAGAAGAGGAGGAGAAAGACACCTTTGCCCTGCTGTACAGAAAAAACAAATTGTGTCTTACGTCAAACTTACGACATCCCTCTATAAATATAGCAGCTAGTGGCAGTGACTAACTTCAGCACATGCACTGGGTGGGTTGAAGAGGACTCCGTGACCTGTTTAGTTCCCTGCCCACCAGTGATATTCCCAGGAGTGTTTCAGCTCTGTGCTGCCCTGAAGCCTTGGATGGAGCAGAGTGGTTCTTGGGAACAGATGGGGCACCCGTGCCCAGAGGGGCTTAGCTCCAACTTTTCCTATGTAGCCACATCTCCATTTCCCAACATAGATGCTTATAATCAGCATCAGGTGGTGGCAAACAGCATGGCTTGCTTGTTGTTAGATGCATCTCAAGGGGTGCTAAAGAGCACTCTGGCTCCATGCTCCCCAACATCCTGCTTCACTCTGGGATTACGGTTGGGGATTCACTTAGCAGCTGGGCAGCAGCGTAGGGCAGGATGAGCCTCATATACAAGTACACAAGCCCTGTGTTTGTTTTAGGACATAGCTCTAAATATTGGCCTAAAACGATTTTTGAGCTCTCTGCTGTCTCGATTGAAGACCACTGCACTAGAAATAGGAGGAAAATGGAGCTCCTGAAAGTGGCTTTCCTTGTCTGAGATTCTCTTGGGACCATGGCACCATGCAGAGTTGCTAACCCTGGGATAGGAATACCAGACCTTATATATGGCATGCTTACAAAGGACACTGTGGTACACACACTGCAGACAAACTACTCTGCAACAAAGAAAGGCTTTGTGCTGACTCAACAGAACTAGGTAACAAATGCAGCTTTAAAAATGACTCTTTCTCAATAAAGGGTAATCAGTTCTTCCCTTTTCTCATTGTGTGAGATATTCTATAGACTTTATTCATTAGAGAGCACTTTGCAAAGTTGAAGTAAGAAATGGGAAAAATAAGGATGGCAATAGAGTTGTAAATTCAGCTTGTATGTTAAGGAAGTTACAATAAACTGATACACTTTCTGTAAAAAACACTGACGGTGCCATTCCTAGAATAAAAGTAACAAACATTCAGTATGTCAATACCTTCAAGGTATAGACAAAGATGGGGCTGTCACAGAATCACAGAATGGCTGAGGTGGGAAAAGATCTCTGGAGATCATCTACTTCAACTCCCCTTCTCAAAGCAGTGTAAACTAGAACTCAGTCCTCTGGGCTGTGTCAGCTGAGGCTTTCAATGTCTCCAAGGAGAAAAACTCCACATCCTCTCTAGGCAGCTTATTCAACCATTCAATTACCTTCACAGTAAAAATATGACTGGTCTCCAGTTGGACACACCAGCCACATTACAAGCCTTTGAGCTCGGAAATTCTGCCAGTTTACAGACCACCTCTAAACTGACAGCCCACTGTCCATTTACTTACTATTTAGTTCATTGGTTTGCTGAATGTTATGTAGATGGTGTTATGGGAGACAATGCTGAGGGTCCTGCCAAAGTTGAGAGAAATCACATCCTTTGTTCTCCTCTAATATGCCAAGCCTGTCACCTTGTCGTTGAAGTTTATCAGTTTGGCCAAGCATGCAATAACTGCAGTGTAGACCTTGCTGGCTTGATAGGAGAGAGCTGAATAATGTCTAAGGAATCATTTATTTAATGATGTCTGACTTTCTGATCACAAAATGTCCCTGAGTTTCCCTGCATCCCTTTGTGTGTCCCTCCAGTGTATTACACATCCTGAGATTGGAGTCACTCTTGGTTTGCATGTCATTCACCTGGTTTATTATAATCTTGATCTAATGTTCAAAACTTAGCCAATCTGACTGGGCATTTATTCATGTAACATGCTTTGGTTCCATCATTAATTCTTAGAATGAGATTTCAAGTACATCTTGAAAGTCAAAATTGGCTTTCAGCAAGTATTGATATGCCCTGAAAAGTTATTGTATTTCATGTGTGTCACTACTTTTTACAGGAAAATTTAGGGAAACAGACATGGACCGAAGACATTAAGTTAAAGTGAGAGATAACATCACCCAAAAAAATATTGGCATTTTGATGGACAATTAAGAAAAATAATTTTACTGTTCTTACAGTCAAATTTGTCAAGATATCGTGTAAATCCTGGGGGCACTCTGATAACTTTTCTTGTTTATTCCGTTATTGGGTTGTAAGCTTCTGGGTTCCTTGTGGAAGAAGACCCCTGGAAACAGAAAATTACTGGTGGACCCCAGTCTCCTGACTGTGGTCAGTGTAGTGGGCCTTGCTGAATGGGCAGAAAAGCTGGACTTAAGGACAGGATTTAAACTACTGTTGTTCTTACTTTTCCAACCTTTTCTTGAACAGACTATCAAATTCTTTAGGCAGAATTAGGCAGGGAGGAGTAGAAACATCTTTTGCATCTCCTTTGATTCTTGATATCTTCGCAGCAGCTGTCAGCTTTAGTTTGTTCATCGATCATTCAGTTGAGCAAGAGCAAGAAGATGAAGGACCATTCACCCCTTGATGCTGTTAACAAGCCTGTCAGGCTTTGACAACTTAAATGAGAGACATTTCATAAAATTATGAGTGAAATTTTAAATGTCTCATTGAGGCATACCACAAAATCCTTTGCTGTCAAATAAGCACTTGCAGTAAGTTGGGTTTTTTCCCTGACTCAGCACTCTGCTCACGTCAGACCCATCAGGTTTTTGGAAACATCATCAGGGGGCATGCTCAGAAACATTAACACAGGCATTAACACTCAATTTACCTGCTAACATTACATCAATACTGTCATTTATGTGCATGCAGCAGAAGGGCTGGATAGTTTAATGAAGACTCTTTAAAATGGACTTAGCTTCTCTGTTTCCCTATCAAATACCACTGCCTGATTTAAACTGACAGTATTTCACAACCAATTCAGTGTACTTTTTCTCCCCTGCCACTGCCTGAATGGTCCACATGGTTTTAAGGTGATGCTTTAGTCCCATAACAAGAAATATGTGTGATCTTTAATGACTTTTTACTGCATCTGTGTCTTTACTGCACACATATTGCAAAGAGTATCTATTTGGCCCTTGGCCCAAACAAAAGCCCTCTGCAGTGGCTGGGGCCACCAGGGCACTTAAGAATAGCTGTGGCCCAGATCTGTGGCACAATAGCTGCACAAGCCCTAAAATCTTCCATGCTTGAGGAAGCCCATCACCCAAAGCACAGGGCCAGAAGTTTGTCTGTCTGCCTTCCACTGGGACACACATTCCAGAAGGCTCTGTGAGAGCTTCCCGTATTTTGCTCTTCAAGGTACAGCAAAGTGGGGTTGTTTCTTTCCGTACAGGTTTCAGCTAAGGAATGCATAAGCAGTCTTTGCTCAGGGGACTGCAAACCCCATTTGAACAGAATATTTTGTTTCACAAAGTCCAGTGTGTGTGGTTCCAGAAGAATCTATTTTATTATATGAATAACAGTTATTGTAAGCTTGCTTCAAACAGAATAGGTATCTGTTTTTGAGCCAGCAGCCAAAACCAGAAGCAACCATGCAATTTATGGCTAACTAGGTAATCCATCAACACTTAGGCTCCGGCTTGGAAAAATATTTTGAGTACCAGCTTAACATGAAGTATATGGGTATATACATTGATTTCAGTAGGGCAAACACATATGCCTAGACTTATGTGTGACTGGAGCTATATAAGATAAATGCATCACTGAAAGAGTGTCATTAGAAAAAAACCCTAAATTTTAGCTGAATAAATTTGTCCAGAGATAAATATAAGACCAACTCCAACCTGTCTCTGTTTCTTTTTTGGGGTAGTATAAAGTAAGCAAAATCCTATTACTTTGCAATATTCATGGCATACCTTCACGCATAGGTGATAACACATTCCCAGCATACTATAAAATTTAAAATTTATCTTTTCCTCTGCTGGGATGTTTGGAATTTTTTTACCCAGTTTTACTACCCAGAATCTTCTAGAAACAATAACACTGATCCTGTGTGTTCAGACTGTACGAGGAAGAAGAACTTACACAATTGCCAAATTTCTTTGGTTTTCTCTGCTGGGCTTCGTTGCCTATACTTTTTTCCATGCTCAGGAGTGAATATACTTTCTGTCAGAATTTCAGCATATTTTCCTGTCATACATTCTCCTGCTTTGAGCTCTTTTGTTCTAATACTCTTGACATTTAAGCTGGGCACTTTAAAGGTTCTTTCTCTTTACTTTATTCTATGATTTATTGATTACGTCTAGCTTCTGTTTCCCTAAGCCTATTTCCTTTCAGGTTTTCTCACCCTTCTGACTTGTTATTTCATCCCTTGATACAAATAATGCTTCACAGTTCCAGTTTTAAAGCCACAACCATGGCACAATTTTTTCTCCCATTGGCTTGGCATAACAGCATTTTTTTACACATGGAGGCCCAAAGACATTGTAAATGATTACAGGGGTCATTGTTACTAATTAATGTGTCACTGCCACACATTTACAAAGGGCCTGCTGAGCTGCACTGTCCTTTGCAAGTGGTTCCTGAAGAAGTCATAGGCACTACTCATGGATCAAGGGACTGCTCTGTGTGGGAAAGTGGCACTCTGCACCAGGACAAAAGTCAGCATTGTACAGGGAGAAGCCCCCTTCCCAAAGGCTGGGCAGGGCTGGCTGTGTGAGTGTGACTGAAAACCAGAGCAGAAGGAGATGCTGGATGAGGAGGCCTGCCAGCAGTCAAGGATTATTGCACCTACATATTGTGGTGCGCATTCTGTGCTAATTGCTACCTGGTGGGAGCCACGCAGTCGGTGACAGAGTGTGGCTGTGTCTGTGCTCCCATCTGCATTCCTGCAAGGCATAGTTTTGTTCTGGTGTTGCTCCTATAAAAGGAGGCTTCCATTCACCAGAAAGACCAGTTCTAGCATAAGAAACACAGCAGGAGCTGTATTAGGTGTGGGTCTCAGTGTGAGTCTTGGACTGAAGTTACCTAATTTGGCTTCATTCCCAATTCCCTGCCATGACGTTGGCATAATATTTGTGTCCATCCTGGCATCTTCCAATGACTCAAGCTACACAAATAGTTTTGGAATCATCAGATGGGAGAGCCTAGAATGAAGCAAGGCATTACTACCTATGCCAGGCTTTGAACAGCCTTCCTTCTCTGTCTCCTGCTCTGTTATGGCAAAGGACTGGAAAGGACACGTCTTTCTCACCTCTGTGTTCCAGTCTCAGACTGAGTGATGCACTGAGCTCTTTAATTTCCCCTCAGTGCCCAAAGTAGTGCAATGATTTGCTGCTGTACATATGCAACAGGAAAACACAGTAATTCACCTGGATCCAACTAGGAATTTGTATACTAGGCATTAAGGGGTAGATTGCCCAAGATGACAACTGGATTCTGAGCAGTTGAGTGCTGTGTTCAGAGGGGCACTTTTGCCCACTTCCAACTCTGATACAAGGGGGTTGTGGAGCAGACTGTGACCAACACTTGCATATAAAGCATACTCTAGTCAATTAGCTAGTGATTTTTCTGTCAGCCAGGATTCTGTGCAAATGAAGAGATATCAAAGATGCAGAAATTGATTGAACTCAGCTGAACAAGTACCTCCTGCTTGGGTTCTAAAGTAAATAAAGACTTTTTACAAGAAAAAAAAAAGTGCATTTTTTTTACATTTTACTGTTTCAATAGAGATGAAAAATTAAATTGCCAATAAAATTTTATGAGAAAGGAAATTCTTGTTAGAAATTTTATCTCAGAGTATTGATTTTGCTACTGTGAATTAAATTTCCCTCTCAAAGTTAATAAATAAAAGCAAATGAGGATATACTTTTAATTGCTTTAATTTAAAATCTTCTAACATATGCACTATTGGTAAGATTACATTTTAAAAGAAATACATAACTTACTGGTTTTCCTACATTTAAATGTCAGTTAGAAAATTTTAAATGGTGAAAAGTTGGTCTTAGTTAAGTCTGTGAACAGAACTGCTTATTAATCTGTGAATATAGAATGCTGAATCCTTGGCCTCTAGTTTGTCTGTCAGAATGCACATACCAGGAGGATGTTACTCTCGTTCATTTTACATGCAGCACACCGAAGGGGTATGTTGTCCTAGAGGCTTAAATTGTGTTTTATTCTATGCTAAAAATTCAGCCCAAATGATACAGCCAAGACTGAGAGATTAATAAATTGTAATAACAGTGCTTTTATTAACACTGGAAAATTGGAAGTTATGCTTCTGGTAAGAAAATGGATTTTATTGAAACCAAGGGTTAGTATGAAATACTTATGTTGTGGTTTTGTACAATTGTAAGTATGCATCCACATATGCACATGTATATTATACACATGCATTTGCCTTTCCTTTAGACAACCACACAGTGACATTTTCTGAGGAATATGAAGCTGAATGAGCAACTAAGACAAACTTTTGGGGTTTTTTTGGTTTTTTTTCAGCAGTGGAAATAATGTTAATCAACTGTGTGGCCAGAAATTTTTGGAGAGGGCCTTCAGCAATTTCCCATTAATTTTCTCATTTAAGAATCTTCGCAAAAGACAACAATAAAAAAAAAAGTCAAGATATTTCAAGATAACATATTTTTCTTGTAAGGGAGGAATTTTAGCTATTTTTTGTAGGAGCTGTTGGTTTGTTTCTTCTGGGTTGCCTGGAGAATTGCCTCAAAGCAACCAGAGGTATGTTCCCCTTCCTTAGGGCTTTAATATGATCCATGGGTTCCCCCAGTGCTCTGCCAGCTCCGAGGCACAGGACAAGTGAGGGATTCTGGGTGGAACCCTGTGTGTCAGAGTGATGTCCTTCTATGGGTTTTAACGAGGTTATCCTCAGATGAATTGGAGTGAGGCAAGCTCAGGAGCTGACAAGCACAAATAAATCTCCAAATGAATGACCTGGTATTTTGTGTGTCTCCTTATTTCCTATTTAGTTTTGTTTTGGGAGTGGCTACTGTCTTGTGGTCTTGTGGCTTTGTTTTCTAATCTCACAGATGTCTGCCAGCTGCTGGATACTCAGAAGAAGACAGTCACTTGGGCTCTTTCCCGTAAGCCATGTCCCCGAGTAAGTTCTCACACACAGAAAAGAAATTCAGGGCAACAAAGAGATATCAGTGAAAAGGTTCTTTTAGAGTAAAAATTTGGTGGAGATTAAAATAGGGCAAAAGTTCAAATGAGAATGAGCCACTGCCAAGCAAGCAAGAATCTTGGCAAAAAACAAGGAAAAGAAACATTGGTTTAAAAGGCAAGTAACCATGGCGAGGCAACAGCTCAATGCTAGAATCTGGTTAAGAACTAATATCACACAGAGCTGTGATTGTTTATTCAAGGCTAGCCCATGGGAGAACAGTTGTCTCCAATGAGTGTTCTCACAGCTTGGATCCAAAATTATAACTGCATTTTTTTAAAGCATCCAGCACTTCAACACTACCCATTTACTGTTAGACAAAAGAAAAAGAAAGTATGGAGTTTTTTTCTTCATGTCCCTTGTGTGTTTAAGGCAGAGCTTTACATATGGAAAGGCATTTCATGTCAGCTGTTGAACCAGTAACATGCTATTCTGCAGCAGTTGCCAATGGAAACTGTTGATACATTTTCAGTGCCTCTCCCAAGTTTCAGAAGAAACTGGAAGCAGTGTATGGTTTAGAGATGTTTTGTTTGTGTGGGTTTTTGGAGGGTGAGAGAAGAGGTCTTGCACCCCTGAGCTGCATTACTGCAGTTGTGACACAAAACAGCTAATGGAGTGTGGGAGCTAACAGCTGTGGAATTAAGCTTAGGCATGAAATAAAAATAATGGCAGCTTTGATACAAGTAATAATTTACTAAAGATGTTTTGTGGCTATCAGCAAACTCACAACATATGCACGCATCCATACACCTGCTTAAGTTGTGCACCTGTTGTCCTACAAATAAATCAAAAGGGAAAAATGGAAGCTTCCAATGTTCTGCTATAAATAAAAGATGATTAATACCATTATAGTGACAAACAGGTATTGGCAGCATACAGAAAGAATGGAAGATTGTCATCTAATTTGTGCTTTTGTTTCAACATCTAGATGAGCTTGGAATGCATATACAGTGCTAGAGGGCACAGCTGCAGCCCAGCAGATGAGAAAGAGAGAGCAGGTCAAATTCATCTCTCACTGTAAGTCAAAAGTAGCTCAACCAAAGCACGAATTATCATGGAAATGAACACCATCTGATTTTTCTACAATCTGGAGGATTTTGTCACTTACACAAATTTATTGCTCAGAGCTTCTCGGCCTAAGCTACGACATAGTGTTCTGCACTGGGTCTGCAGGTCTCAGCACTTATGGGAACCTGACTTTGCAGCTATTCTTCAGAGACCTATAGGTCTGCGTGGAAGGTCTCTTTTTGGAATTAGTATGCACATCCTTAAAAAGATCTTTCAGGCTAAGACCTAAATCCCCACATTTGCACTTTGTGGAATCATTTACACATCTGCAGAGGGCAGCTTTGAATATTGCTGGAGTCTTTGGTTTCTTCAAGTCAACAGGGCACATGGAAATTGCTGTGTAGACAACTTCAAAGCTCCCATTTACCCACAGACTAATTAAAATTTAGGCATTAGAAGCACAATTTCTTTGAACTTTTCTACTTCAGGGCTGGATACACCGGCTGTCAAGGTGATTAAAAACATTTTTTTTCTTAAAGGAGAGGGTTGAATTTTAGAGGGTAAATTCTTGCCCTTGCCTCTGTCCTGTCATTCTCCTCCACCTCTCCACCCCATACTCCTGGATGCATGGCATTCCCCTCCACCAAGGAAGCTAACTGCCTGTGGAATTGCCTCTCCTGGGTTTGGACGCTGAGAATGGCTGTTAGGCAAATGACTCTATATGGGCACCATTCCTTGATTTAGGAGGCAGGGCACCTATTCTAAGATCCAATTTATTTTGGTGTGTTAATGGTGTCTGAAGTGTGTTTTGCCCATTCTTGAGTAAATATGGCATATATTGGGGCAGTGAGACAGGGAACTTTGTGTCTGATATGGCTGCATTTTCCTTGTGCCTTCACATTTCCGAGGAGCATTTCCCAAAACTCACAACTGTCATTGCATCAAGCCAAACTGCTACAGCACGTTAGAGGGAAATGCACAGTCTTCTATCAACTTTTTTTCTTCACCTGTTGTCTGAAGTGAAATCACTCAGAGCAGGAGACCCTCCTCAGTCTTTCTGTATGGGAAAATCATAATCTTGTCCTTCTGTGGTGTTCTGCATCCCACCTGCACTGTGCTAACCTCCTAATGTCAGACTCTGTATCCCTGGCACATCAGTGGAGCTGCACAGGAAGAGCAGAATTTGGCACCTCTGTTTAAAAGCTGAGAGGTCTGCAGGAGCACAGAGGCTTTACATTTATTTTTATTATTATGTATACTTCTCTGGGAGCAGAACAAGATTGCCCACATTTGATGCCAGGCTGTTGTGCAGGGCAAAATCTGCTTTTAGATTCTTTCTGCATATTTCTGATCTGTGATGAAGATCTCTGTAGTGTCTTTCATATTTACAGCCTGATCCAAGGGGTGCTGGGTCCCTCTCTGCACAGACACATGTCTGCTATAAACAGGTGCTTGCATAGAAATAAAGAGGCAACCCAAAGCATGTATGAAAGTGAACTTGGCCCACTTTTAGTGCATAACTTAAGTCTGCTAAACAGGAATATGTGTTCCACTTTTATGTTTTTGCTTTTTCCTTGGTTGACAGTGAGAGCCTTTGGATTCTGCAGTATGGAGTGAGGACATATTGTCATTCTTCCTTGATGATTTTTTCCCTCTTCACCATTGTCAGGAATTCACAGTCCAAATGAATCATGTTATGTGAGCAAATATTGCCTTAGTTTGAATTAATTTATTTTTGTTGCACTCACCTTTGAATGTTACTATAGTAATATCTCTGTTTTTTCCTGTCAAAGAACTGTCACAGAAAATTTCATAAACCTTTTATGCAGCTACAGGGCAAAGAAAACAATGCATACATTTTATTATTATTCTTGCCTGTAAATAATAAAGATATTTTAAATGCACATAATTGCATCACAAAGAAAGAATACAAAGATGCCAGAATAAAGCAGGTTAAAAATGAGAAAATATTGAAATTAAGGCTAATATTATCTCCCTTGATCAACCTTTGCCCAAAACTCTACCTCATCCCAATCATGCCTTTTTCTCTGGGCAAGAACTGTTCTAGAAATTGCAAGTGAAAAAGAAAATTCCCTAGCTTTGTGCTCCATTGACAGCACACTATCCTTCATCCACCATAAGGAAGGACTAGGTTGTATTGCTGGTTGGAACATGCCAAGTCACCTGATAGCAAGACCATGTAATCTGGTCTCTAGGCATGAGAGGATGAAGCATCCTCATTGGAAGGTTCTGAAAGTGGGATTCTTCAGATACTTCAGTTGCTAAGCTTCAAAAGTCTTCTCCAGACACAGACATATGGTGATTTTCATTTTATATATGTATACAATTTGCCACATTTGAGAAAAATATCCACTTAAATGGCAAACAAGCATCTTACATTGCTTATCCAAGTGTGGCTTTTCCTGAAATTTAAGAGCTGGTTCAAAGCACCTGAGAAGCAGTTGATTTGTGAGCTCTTTCCCATAGATTGACATGTGTACAGTCAGCAGACATAAACCCAAAGAGACAATTCAGCATTCTTGCAGTGTCTGGCAGGAATTCCTCTTTCTTCTCATTGCTGCCTGCCTTGGGCTTCCTGCTGCTAGTTCTCCTCATTGAAAGAATGGAAGTGCCAACCCTCAAGATGCCAGAGGGTGCACGAGAAGCTGCTGGCTGCTGCTGTATGAGCAAAACCAGCCAAGTGTTCAAGTTTGTGTTTAGGCAACAGGATCAGACCAAAAACAAAAAAAAAGTGAGCATAGGTTTTCTCTGAGCCTGAGATGAACCAGACAACTATCCATACTCCTGGAAGAGTGGCGCCTAAGCAGAGCCTCAGTAGGCATAATGAAGTCCAGTCCTACTCTGAGAAAGCAACCTCTTTTTCCGGTGAGGATTTGTCCTCTGAAGCAATTTATTGTCTCTTTAAAAGAAGTTGAAAGCACAGACCAACTAGGAGAAGACACAGTCTTCCCCATGATGAGGGAGGTTACCATGGCAGAGTCCCAGTGCTAGAGTCACAATTTTCTGCTGCTGTACCATATGCTTTCCAGAGAGACCTGTTATTTAAGTTTCCTTATATATCTCCCAGAAAAGGGTGCTGTTAGGTAACAAAAATCTGTCAATTTCTTTATGGCTAGATCAGTGGTAGACCAAGGACAAGGATTATTGTATGGATAAAAATTTTTTTCAGGGTCATGAACCAGCCCACACAGACTAATTTTATATTTTAGGCTTCTTGCGGGTACCATTTTATCATTCATTGTAAGCAGGCAGCAGGCTCTCACTTCAGCTGGGAAGAATGGAGCATTTTAGATGATGAAATGGCATTGGGAATTTGACATAGCTGTGGGATAAGATCTTTAAAAAAGTATGTGGCTGTACCTTATGCAAACAAACAAATGTCCATAGTTGGCTTGGGGCAAAAGGTGAAGGAAGGGCTGGTATGGGAACATTGCTGCAGGGCAACTGCCAGGGGAGTTTACAAGTACCAACTGGAGTCTATAAAGTACAGGGAGGATAAAATATTGACGGTATGTGATGAGATATTGCACAAAAGGAAAGGAAATAAGGGGAGGCAATAGTGAAGAAGAGAAGTTGGAAGAAAAGAGAACCATTGGTGAAGGGAGAAGAGAACCGCAGGAGCAGAAGCATGAAGTTTAGTAAAAAATATAGAGACTCATAAGTACAGGAGGGAAATATTTTAACACTGTAGGAGGATAAATTTGCAGGCAAATTCTGTTTATTTCTGTGGTCAATAGCAAGCCCTCATGCTTTATAGAACAAGCAAAACTCTCTCTGGTAGCATCTCTTATGCCAGCTCACTGAACTTTCAGCATGCAGCCAGCATGCTGCCCTCCTTGTGATGCAGGAGGAGGGTGATTGGGAGCATTTTGCCAAAGTCAGTTTCAATGGGAAAAAATTCCAGCACCTAGGGCTAAGAGTCCAATCTGAAGCACTTTGTACCTTGAACAGTTTAACCTCAACTTTCTTTTTTAACAAAAATATGTTTGCAAAGAGGAATCCATTGTTCAGTATTTCACTCAGCAGCTCTGGACTGAGGCCATATTCAATCTGCAGGGATGTATTTGCAGAGGTTTTATCACTAACAAACTGTACTTGGTAGGTTCACAACGTAAAATATACACTTATTATTTCCCCTCTGTTTTGCCTTTTAGCATTTGTCCATCATACACTGACGCTTCAAGCTGGCTTGCTGTGATTAGCTTAGTGTGGCAGAGAGATTGCTCACATCATCAGTCAGAGCTCATGCTCACGGTCCTGGGCTGAAGTTGAAAGTCAAATCCACATGAAACCCTTGAACTGTTATAACAGCCTGATGGCCATTGGAAAATTCTTTCCCTTTTTCTTTCTTTTTCTATTAGAAAGTTTTCAGTGAACAAGGTCTAGGAACGAGAATGAGGTGTGGGGGCGAGGAAGCAGCTGTAGCAGGGGGAAGAGCAGAAGAGGCAAGTTATTTCATATACAAATGTGCTGTGCATATGTCATGGCTCACCAGTATGTGAATCTGCAGTGGAAATTAGAGAGCAAAGAGAAAAGCAAGAGTGGGTTTTTCATTTGGAGTCACATTGACTTTTCTTATAGTCTTTCTGGTCTTGACTTCCCACATTGATGAGACTGGTCAAGGCATTTTTAATTAAGTAGTGGTTCCACCAGAAGCTGTTTAGCAATGAGATGGCTGGCTGGATTATGTGAGAAGTGGTCACTCGGTCAGGACACCAGGTGAAATGTGCTCAGCTTGTAAGTAGCAGTTCTGATCAGATGTTGCTTGCTGTGGTGAGTGTTGGGAGATCTTGGCTCAGTTTTCCTTGGCCACAGAAAGGAAGGAAGGACAAGCCCTCATTTAAGAATTTCCATGGAAATTTCTGCAGAGACCATGAAAGCACAGACATGAAGGAGAAAATCATTCGAAGTTGACAATGCCGGTCACAAGAAGGCAAGCCCATCACAAACCTGTCACAGATAGGAGAGAGCTGTGGCCCTGTGCACTTTCATTGGGCACCTTCTGGTGAAGAGGTAGAAAATGCTTGACTTTAATTTTGTATTACTGCCTGACTACCACAGGAGTTCTTTTGAGCTGTAAGAACTCTTGATAAGAAAGCACACTTTCTTATCTTATTTATGCAACCAGCAAGGATGTAGAATTATGAGGCAAATATGTAGAAAAACCCCACCCATCTCCCTCAGGGAAAGTTGCACATAGACACCTACAGCAAAATGAGATTTCCAGAATGATACCAGCTCCCCTTTGTAAGAAAAATATAATATTTAGGTGGCTGGTTCCTCTCTCCTCCTCTTGCATCACTAAATACTGTTTGTATTTAGTGTAAAGGTCCTTTAATTAGGGGGTAGTCTTGATTCCACAGATGAATATTCCCATTCAGTTGATAGATCCAGAATCAAACCCTGAATGTCCTTGAGTCCATGTTGTTTAAGGATTTTTTATTTAGTAGTTTCCACTGAATTAAGAATTGATGACGTTTTTTCCACTGCAGTAAACGGAAGGTGCTGTTGCCAAAATACCTGTTACTTTGTTAGTGTGGAAAACCTGATGGTTTCTTAAGGTGTATTGAGGAGCTACAGACCTTTGAAATGTAAGTTACAACAAAACGAATTAACAGGAAAGGCACATTCTGTGTGAAAAACAAGGGAGGTGTTATAAGATGGATAAGAAATGTATTCTGTTGGACTGTGGTGCCTCAATAGGAAACCAAGGCCACTGCAGGCACACTCATAGATCAGATAGGGCTGCTTCTACTTTTATTTTGAGCCACGAGTGCCAACCAAAGGCCATATGGTTGTCTGTGGCTGCTTGTTTGAGGGAACAGGGCTGCAAGTTAAGTTGCTGTGTTAGTGCTTTTCACCACACAACCAGACCACTGTATACATAGGTACATCATCTGTGCCTCAGTTCCCTGTTGCAACAGGGCGTCAGACCCTTCATTTGTTCACCTTTTATAACATCTCTGAGATCACAGAATCACGGAAAGATGGAGACTGGCAAGGATCTCTGGAGATCACCTTGCTCAAAGAGGGCCACAGCTCAGATGGTCAGATGCTGGACGCTATACAGTAAGTTAAATTGGCTCTAGTTAATTACTATTTTCAAATAGGAAATAATTTCAGATTTGAGGCTCATTGTTCTTGAAATGCAGATGAACACATGCCATTCCCTCCCCCTCCCGCCTCCTCTCAGACCCAAAACTGATATCGAAACTGGCAAATGTCTTTACATATTTTTTTCATTCTTCATTCATGAACAACACAGCTAACAGTGAGAGAGAAAAGATGTGAAGAGAGTAAATATCACGTTTCATCAGATGAATCCTCTCTACCTATGCATTTTAAAGTACTCTGAACCAGTTTCACTAGAAGGGGTTAATCTTTGAGCCCAGAGACCAAAAGGTAACTCGCTCCCCACTCACTATATCTCAATCCACTGAGGAGAAGTACTGCAGATCCTAAGAGTGCAAGGTGCCCAGGAGGACCCCCCCCAAGCTCTGATCTATGCCAAATGGTGCCCACCTGCCATAACAGCCAGCTCTCCTGGGCCATGCTCAGCTCCATCTAACAGGGGAGGAAGCTGGCATTGCAGCAGCTTGGGCAGAAGTGTTCATGCTTCTCATGGTACCATCCAGGACACCCTGATGCCACAAACTCTGCTTTCCATAGAAGCTCGGTGGTATGAGGAACCACATTACCTCCTGAAGAAACTTACTCCAGGCTCTGATAGACTCTCTTGTGGGCTGCAAGGTGGAGGCCAGGCTGGCAGGACCATTGTGGCTCTGTGCCTTGTCCTCATGCTGGCAGCAGGAGTACCTTGACCATGTTGGCTTCTGCACAGGGTCACAGAGCATCTCAGATCATCCACATCCTAAACCATTCAAGGCTGGTTCTCTCTCTCTCACACAGTAACTAGATTGATAGATTGAGATTTAATTAAAAATGATCAGCTACTGCAAGGACAGGCTTTTTTTTTCCTTTTTTTTTTTTTTTTCCTTTTTTTTTTCTTTTTTTTCTTTCCCCAGGCACTTGGTTTGCATGTTTACTGTGCTAAAAACAGTTACGAGCAATCTGGATAGCCCTCTGTTAGCTGTGATGAAAACATTCTCCAGTATATCTGACAGTGCCTGCCACTGAAGAGGCCCAAGAAATATTCCAGCTCTATGGGGAATGATCCTAGCTTTCTACAAATGACACACTGAAGACCTCATGCTGCCTTTTACTGGGGTCAGTGCTGTGGCATCATCCCTGGTGGGGATTTGGGCTTGTTCATGGTTCTGACAGCAAGGACACAGGTACTGATGTTTGTGGGCTGCAGTGGGATACACCCTGTGCTCATTTTCCCTCCACCATGCCACATTGCTCACAGAACTGTGGTAGACATGAATGTGAGTGGCAAGGAGCTTGCTGTCAGGGCCTGATGCTCTTGGGGGTGACTGACACATTCAGCATGGAAAATAACAAAACTCTTTACAGTTCCTGGCCTCTGGTGAAGTCAGGCACCAAAGAACAAGTTTATACCCAAAATCTTTGCAGAAATATTAGCCTGACAGAAGAATGGGGTAGGACACAGTAGCAGCTCAGAATTCTCAAGCCAGATATACCCTCTGCCTTGGAAATGCCTGACCATTGTGTCCCCTCATGGGACCTAGCTGAGGGCCACTGCCCATTCAGCAGCAATGAGCTGCTGTGGCCATGGCCAGCTCTCTTTCATCTCACTTCAGTCTACCCTGTGGCATCTTTTTCTAGAAGCAGTTGTACAAGCCCTTTCCCTGGCTGTGAAGCTGCTTCCTGCTCCTACATGCCACTGTTCATTCCCATGGTCATCCTGCAGTTCACCACCCCACCTGTTGTGCTGATGTGGGGCCATCTGTGTGCTGGGGCACTGCTAAGAAATCCTCAGTAGGGAGTTGCACTGAGCTCAGTGGTCAGGTGGGGCCAGTCCTGCAAGCAGGGCTGGCAAAAGGAAAGAGGAGGTTTGTCTCTCCTTTTTAGTGATAAGGAATCCATTTATTACCAATTCAGTGCTCCCAAAAGTCCTTCTGGTTTGCTTACAGACCTCTACTGATAATGCAAAAAATTGTCCTTCCTTTACACCTTACACACAAACATAAACATTTGGTTAATCTCATGGTTAGGGTTATTATTTTTGTAGGTGCTAGTGAGCTGTAGTGAGTCAGAGCATTCCCAAAGCAAAGCTGCTTTATTACCAATTTTGAAAATGCCTCTGTCCATCATTATCAAATATCCTAAATTCCCATGTTCAGCAGCATTCTGCAAGTACTTATATTATGAGTCACTGGGTAATTTAGCCCTGCGAGTGAGATTGTAAACTGTTCTCCCCCTGCCTTTTCCGAGAGGAGATGCCAGTGGGGGACCTTCATTAATATTCACTGTAACATACATCTGTTAGCCCCCTCAGCCACCGCATGAAAATATGCAAGGAGAGGGGGAAGAGCAGAGAGAGAGCTTCGAAATGTTTGTAGCTAAGGCAGCAGGCAGGGATCCACCCTGAGCTATGTCTGTAAGTCTGACAAGGACAGCAAGCATTTGCCATCTCTATGAGCCATTCTTTGTGGCTGTACAAGCATTGAGGCATTAGAAGTAAGAAAGGCACTGGCTCTAGCTGAGGAATAATAGCAGAGCTCAGGTTGATAATGCTGCTCAACAGCCCAATGTTAGGGCTGGATCTTGGGTGTGGATGCAAGTGACCCACTTAAGGTTTTCTGTTGCTGTTCAAAAAACCTCACCGTCTACCTCCTGTCCCATTGAGACGCAGCTACGACAGACTCATACTTCATATTCATCTATAGGAACATCTGGCCCATGTCTAACATTTAATTTCCACACCATTAGAGTCAAACAATACGTGTACATCAGTAGATAATGTAATGCATTATCACGCAAGGCAGAGAGCAGCAATTTATTAGCCTAATTTAAAATAGCCTTCAGCAAAAAATAGTGCATCTTAATTCATGGATCTGAAAGGAATGACATATTTTCCTGTAAAATGCAAAGGTATGAACAGAGACATGCTTTTCCACAGTGGTGCATATATTATTTCTTTTCCTTGTAAATCTTTTAAAAGATGAAATATCAGTTCTCTGTGCAAAAAGAAGAAAAAAAGAAAAAAGAGGAAAAAAAAGAGAAAAAAGAGAAAAAAGGAAAAGTTCAAAACCAAGGTACATCCATAATAATACAAAAGGAGAGATCTTACCAAGGGGACAAAAGAGAAAAAGCTGCCCCAGAATACAAGCAAAAGTGACCTTTCTTTTACAGTGAAGTTGTGATCTGAATGTGAAGATCACTCAGACTTTCCAAGCTCATATTTCAACAAATCCAGGCACCTCAAGTGCACATCAAGCATTTCCTCCTCGTTTTTTATCTATTTCTTTAATCTGTCTTTCCCAATAAGAGACAAGGACCAAAAATATCAAAACAAATTAGAAACCTTTGCCGACCTAGCAAAATGAGTCACTTTTCACAAGCCTTTGATTAAAGGCCGTAACTTCCTTCTAGGGGGAAATTAACTTCCCAAATGGCAGAGCAACACTAGGCTTACGTGACACTCAAAGTTCACTTCAGTTCTCTGAAGCGGGATAATTTTTCTCACTTTTGGTTAATAAATACATCACAGGCTCTGACAATACTGCTCAGCTCCAGTCTCTAATGTACCCAAGGTTTACAGCTGTCTAAGATGAGATTTGTATTTGGCAGCTTTTCTGGCTATCTTTTTTTTATTTGACATCAAAATGTCATTGAAAAACTACATAGCCTTGGAGAAAAGTCTAACCCAATAAATCCCGCATTGTCTTTCCCACAGTGGAACAACTGTGCTAGGAGAAGTAGGGGATTGCTGTGCCCCACCTGGGATACAGCCTGGAGGTGGGAGAGTGCCCACTCCCTCAACAGCACTTTTAAAAAAGATTAAGAGGACACATGTCAGGTGTTTTAAGAGCTTCTTGGAAGACTTAGGTACAATAACCCATAGTTCTGGATCTGATCAGCTTGAGCCCTGCCAAAACTGAAACCGTGAAACAATCCAAGCAGAACTTTTAGATGACTGGGAAACCTTTAGAATTAAAAGAAAAAAATCTTATCTCAAATATCTGCATCAGTGCCACCCTTGTTTGGCAGCACCTGAATGGGGATTACTAAAATCTCAGCCGTGGATTTTGCTCCAAACAATATATAAATGAAAATCCCAAACAAAAGAAGCCTTAAGGTTAGTTACTCTTTTGCACTAAAGACAGTGATCTCCTTTCCATCCCAAGGAAGTGCTCCTTTCAGTGGGCTTGCACAGAATATCATAGGAATGATTGGTCATGGGGAATTATAAACATAAAAACACAGAGAAGAAAGAAATGGCAGCAATCCCAGGTTCTTGTGGGAGCTCTTCTGGTCAGTCAGGGGCAGGACCTGTTTTCAGGCCATCTACAATGTTGCAACTGTACTGAGGCCGAGGGACTGGGAGGGAAGGGGGGAGAGTGTATGAGCACACTTCAGGTGACAAGGACAATTAGACTGGACATACAGACCCATGCAGAGAATCCCAGAGCAAAACTGTGACAAGGCATGCTTATCAGCAGTGGCAAGGGGAATTCTAGAGCTGAAGCTGAAAAATTGGTATGTTTGACCAAATTAAATAAGTATTCAACCAGAGAGACAGTTTCCCTGCTACGCTATTCATTTGTGTAGAAAAATACTCTGCTACTGACTTAAAATATGAACAGAGGCAAGAACAGGGAGGATCCAAAACCCAGGCAGGTGACCCAGCTCAGCAGTCCAATAGATCACTGATCTTCTGTAAAGTACTATAAAAGAAGAAGGTTTCAAAGATTTAGGAAGAGTCACACCTGACACATGTCCACTTGACATGTCAACAGAAAGAGAAAAGTGGTAAATCTCACATCAAAAATAATTCCTCTCATCCAAATGGCTGGTGTACTGGAAGGCTTCATCTGGATGCTTCTGTGACTGGCTGCAATACAGCATCATGGCTTGGGGTGGGGGTGGAGGGGTGCAGAGTGTGAAAGAAGTGAATGGTGACACATTAGCAAAAGATTTTGTCTTTTCCATCTCAGCTGGGAAAGAAAGGGAGAGTCTTCTGTGTACCATACCCCATGATATATAAAGCGACTTGGAATGAAACTGCTATATCTTACCTGACCTTCTGTTTACCATCCCCTTAATAAAAGGCATGGGAACATATTCTCCTGGCCCACTTGCTAGCCTTGTTAGGATGCAGCTTATGCCGAGGTACCTGCATCTCTCTAGGAAGGAAATAAGACAAAGAAAAGGTGCTTGCATTAATGTTGCCTCAGGGCACCAGCAAGTTACGGGTTGGTGGGTTTTACAAGACTACTTACTATGCTATTCAATTAAAAAAAAAGAGCAGTTACCATAGCAACACCCACATCTAATGGCTCTTATGCTACCTCTGAGATACAAAGCACCTTCTTACAGAGATACATTGACCAATACAGCATGTCGTGGGAAGTTTTATGCTTCAAGCAATGGTTTAAGGGGGAGAATGTACGTTCCAATAACCAGACATATTTATATCCCCAGGTTGTAATATTAATTTATAACAAATTGTTTTCCTTCCTTGATATCTCTTTTCTTCTAATTACCATTTCTTTTCTAATAGCACTTCCATTTTTTTCTTTTCTTTGCCTTCCCGGATGGATGATACTTGATTAAGTACAGGATGAGATTTGCATATGGGAGCTCTGTGATGTGTCCCACAGTAAGGTGGGTCATATCTGTCTATAGATCTCATATCTAGGAAATGCCACCACCTTATCATAGCTGAGCACTCATGGTGGCCAAAAGAAAGCCAGGGGCGAGTAGGTGTTTGTGAAATGCAGTCTGGAACTATTGGTTGTAAAAGATGGGTTTGCTGTCCTGAACAGGGATGGAGGGCAGCAATTTTTATTTCCTTTGCCCAGCAGGATAAAGTGGGAAGGTGAGGTGCTGGTTCATCTTCCCCAGAGGTGTAGAAGGGGGTGCAGAAGTCTCTTTCTTGTCCTTTGTTACAGGCATAGTTGAATGGGAGAGAAGTTACGCAACTCTTTGAACATGGCGAGAGCAAAGTTAATACCCTTCCAAACATGCTGGAGCTGGAGAGCCACAGTCAGAAACATGAGGAAGAGAGAAAGCACAGCTGGGCCTCAGGATGTCCTCCTCATTCCTTGGACATCTCTATGCTTTATTTCTCTGCAACAAGTCACAGAGGCAGAGCAAGATGCTGCAGGATTTTGCATCCCCTGTCCCCAACTGCTGCTTTAAATATACCCCTACCAAGTGGCACGTTGCTGGGCCACTGTCACTTGGGCAGGCAGGACTGGCTTCCCTGGGGACCTTGGAGGGACATGGGACAAATGCAATAGTCCCAGAGCTGCTTACCTTTCTGTGGGCAAAGCCCAGCTTGGGCACTCTGGGTCTCACAGCTTGTGTGCCTCTTGAGCTCCCACTGTGCCTCTGAAATGCGGGGTCACAGCTGACAATTAGTTTCCAGAAACAAAAAAGAGAAAGTGAATCTTCAATAACCTCTGATTTTGAGTCCCCTAATTATCTATCCAGCTCAGTAGGAGAGGAACAACATGTTTGTCCTTCCTACACCAAATATTCCTTGTAAATCTAAACAACAACAACAACAAAAAATCCAGAAAAAAACCTCTCTAGTGATTTAAAGAAAAAGAGATACCAATTTGTCACAGTAATTATTATTTAGATATAGACTGTCTTCAGAAACACAGGACACTGGTATTTTGTTACTGCAGCATCACTGAAAAATGTCTTTCACTCAAATTGCAAGATTGAGCATAATTTCCATGTTATTTTTCTGTGAACATAGGGCTCCATGTATTATTTGTGATGTTCCTAATTTTTAATTACCCCAAATTAAAACAATGGAATGATATATGATGAATGAAACCAAGCATATGTTAGAAACGTCTAAACCGTTTTACCTGGCAAAATGAACAGAAATATAAATTGCTTGTAGTGCATATTTAAAAATTCAATAGCAAGCTAAAATTATCATTTGCATTAATGTATTCTGAAATATGAATTATTAAGTGATTCACATTGGTGCAACAAAAGCCAGTTTGGAGAACCTAGCTTTAGCCTGCAGCATTCCTCAGCAGCCTTATCTTCCTAGTCTCCTCTAAATAGTGCTAAATATATAAAGGAGATTCTTCTAATTGGAAAAATTTATAGAGAACACCTGTTTGAAAAAAAGAAAGCCCTTTACATTTCCAAGCAGCCTTTAAAAAAACCCCTCTCAAACAAAAGAAATTCAAATATTCAATGCTATTCAAGTCTCCCATCTCTTTTTCTCTTTTCTTCTTTTAACCCCCTTTGTACTTTGCACTGCTGTAATTTTTTTTTTGCTTCAATCCCAGCCATCACGTAGTTTTTTTCTTTTATTTTTCTTCTTCCTTTCTTTTTCTTTTTTCCCTTTTTTTTGTCCCTCTATTCTTTGCATAAAGTTTCATTGTTTAGAGGTCAAGGCAGCGACCTGCCAGCGGGAAGCGTGGCAGGCACCTCTGCCTGTGATGCTGTGGAGGAGCTGGGGACAGCTGTGGCAGCATCCCGGAGGAGCACTGGCTGGGGGAGACAAGGAGGCTTCCCACCTGTGGGGCAGGAGGGCTGCTTTTCTTCTCTAGACAGCATCAAGGGGGCACAAAGGATTGTGCAGGATGAGAAGCTGGACTGAAACATTGTCCAATGCTTCAAGCAGTGAAATCTTAGTTCACAGAGTAATGCTTCCTCCTCTACATTGTATAAAAAAGGGAGAAACCTGTCAGTGAGGTCTTCTGGGGGCTTGGGCTTCATAATTCAGGATCCCTTTATAGGACATTTTTTCCCTCTGCCTTTTTATTTTTGCCTGAGGAAACGAGATCGTGATCCATAGCAAGAAAAACAAGTGCTAGTTAAAGAAGGACAGCCCAAAGACAGAAAAGTAGCCCCAGGTCACTCTCAGACTCCTGTCCTTCTGTTGTGCTGAAGGTCCAGCAGCAAGTTTATGAAAGAGCCAAAGTTTTCAGCCTCTATTCCCAGCACTCTGCTTTCACTGTACAAACTCAATTTCCCAGATCACTTCCTGAGCTCCAACTAACTTCAGGGAGAGGATAGTTGCAAAATGTCGTTGGCTACACAAGGCTGAGATGCTGCTGCTTCTCAAAACAGTTTATCAGTCATGAATGCCAGATCTGTGATGTGCATTGTACAGCCCAAGTTTACAGAATTTCTTCTGCACCAAGACACAAAGCTCAGCACTTTGGAAATTGAATTTCTCTTCATGCCATGTGATTACAGATATATTCTGACTCACTATTTCCATTTCTCTTATGTCCTAGTAAAGAGGAAAAAAATGGTCGGAAAAAATGATCTCTGTAGCATTATTTCTATAAAAATTCATTTCATATGCAAAGTGTTACTCTGCTCTGGGAAAAGTGACACTGAAGGACTTATGTGTAATTATGTCTATGTGTTGTGCATATACAAACACACACACACAGTGCCTGATGAGCTGTGCTAATAAAGAAACAAAAAGCGGATGTGACATTTACCCAATACAATAAACATAGGTCAAAAAACAAATTGCCACAGGATCATTAGGAGCACTTATGCATGAATAGCTTTACATGGCCAGCATCTTGCTGCTCCAGCATCTTGTCACCACACAGGAACCCTTGTTCCCCGTAATATTTTAGTCCTGGTCTCCACTCATTAGGAATGGGTATAAACCTTGAATTTGTAAACCTGCTTTTGTAAAATTTATTAACCTGGCTGGATATTTTTGTTATATCATTAGGTTTCAGGTTCTTGAAAAAAAATCTACTATGTTCTTGGCCCCTCAGATTTCCTGGAGCAGAGGAGAGATTAATCACATGCATACAGGCAGAAGAAATAATCTGTCTTTTGTTAGATTTGATATTTTCAGTTTTCTACATCTTTGAATTTCCCCACATTCTGGTACCAGAATCCCATGCTCACTGGGATAGGAGCAGGGAGGGCAGGACCTGCAGAACAAGCTACTGCTCATGCAAAGCTCCCATATTTCTGCCTGAGAGATCCCAGTCCAAAGTGCATCTCTCGAGCTTGCCCAGTGAGTCCATGCTCTGTGCATGCCCTGTGCTGGTTAACCTAGGAAGACTGAGCATCTTTCAGGTTTTGTGGAGATGAATGTCTGTGGAGATATGCTCCACATGAACTTCCAGGTGGCCAGGACATGCTGACAGGTGAACTGCAAGAGGAGCATCTACTCTGGCCCATTTTGCCCATACTTACTTCAGGCATCCTGAATCTCACCCTTTGCTATTTTCATGGGATGTGGTCCCTAGTCTGAAGCAAACATGGGTAGAGTGACTGGGCTCCACCTATCCCTAAAGATGCATTTCCAAGTAAATCCCAGGCTCCTGCAGGGATGCTTCCAGCCCCTGGTGGTCTAGAGCAGCTAGATCCCTCCCAGTTCTCCCCATGGGACAGAACTGAGGCCAACAGTTCCCCCAAGTCATCCCATGCCTCATTGTTACCCAGATCAAACCGTGTCTGGGAAAGGGGGTACCTCTCCAGCCTGCTTCACATTCCTTTTTGGCAAGATTTCCAATCTCTTACTGGCCCAGTGAGCGTGGGGTGGGAAGAATTCCCTTTGGGCACCTCATAGCTGGGTTCCAGGAACTCTCCCCTTGTGTCTATCTGCTGAACCTCATGAACTGGGGCAGCAATTACTGCTCAGGCCCCTTCTTGGAGACAGCTTGCTCCCACCTGCCGAGCTTAGCCGGGCAGTGGTGAGTCAGGGGCCACGCTTGCCCATTTCTCCACATTGCTTCACGTTCAGTTAAAAACAAAGCTGTCAGTAATTAACAAAACATGAGATATTTGAGAAACCAGATTTGCCAAGCTGCTATTTTAGCAAATCATAACGATGTCGCTGCCAAAATCATCACTTCTCTTTTCCCCTCTGCACCCCCCTCCTCCAGAATCAGTTGTGCACTGTGAAATTGAAAAACTCTGTGTGAAGGAAGAAAGTGAGGTTCAAAGAGAGCTGTGGTTTTTCAGTTTGTTACACTACCAATGCAAAACATGTCATAAACAAAATTAATGGCACTGTCTAAAAAATTCTTACTTCTTTGGATTTTTCTTGCTGTCTGAGTCCTAAGTGGGCTGGTCCTAATCAAACAAAACAGTCACCTACCATAGAGCTTTCTGAAAAAAATTAGCATTCTCTACCTTTAAACAGAGGGAAATTCAGACTGGCAGAGTTGTACTAATTCATACAATGTGGTTTGTAGGCCAGGAGTGAAGTATGCAGCTCCAAGGGCCTAGTCCAGCACTTTGACTGCTGAACTGCAGTGGTGTCCTCTCGTGTTGCAGGATGGGCTCCCAACCTCAGAAGTTATCACAGGTCTCATTCTGCACCACGCTTACTTAGTGTTTTAAGATGTGCATGACTCTTATATCTGACTAACTGGAACAGAATGCTCTCACTCTCTCACCAGTGCTGCTCAGTATTAGCCAAAACCTAACGTGTGGCATCCTTTAGGCTTTGTTCTGAGTTCCACCATGCTGGCAAACTACCTTGACATTTCTAAGAAATCAGGCACAAATCAGGTACCAGACAATGAAATTTCCTAGGATTTTTGTTACAGGAACAAAGCTGTATGAGGTCAGGCATTAAATAGGGTAGAAAAAGCCATATTAAAAGCCTGACACAAGACCCGCATGAATCATCAGAAATTTTCTGTCTGACTTCTGTAGACCCTGGATGAGGCTGCGAAAGAGCATTATGATTTCACATGTCAGTATCCAGACTTCAAGATGTCAAAGTTAGGATATTTACACTGCCTTAGGCAATTGGATTTAGTAGCACTATTTTTCATATAACCCAGTCTTACAGGAGACAACTCCTTTTAGAAACCATATAATAAATGTTGAAGAAATAATTTAATACTGGAATGCTAATGTTAAACTCACTGATGTAATTGATTAGCACATCTTTGTTGACTCATGGTGACATTTTCTGAAGTGCTTAAACAGCTGAAGAATACAAACTAATTAAAATGAATTTACATCCCTTTGAAAAAAAGGAGGCATTTTTAAAGGTGTCCAATTAGGATACTCTTTTCCCACTAGGAATGAGAGAGACTTGAGTGCCAACTTTCTAAAACTAGTTTTGAAAATCTCACCTTTAATTCTTTCTCTGAGCCATATTTTGGTATTTTTCCATCCCAATACATTTATGCAAGTACTGTCACTCCATCTTGCTCTTCTAACAGGTATCTTCACCAAAGACAGCAATACTGATATGTTCATGTAACCAAGATAACTCCTCCAGTACTGCAGCATCACACTTCTCAACATGTGAGACAATGTCTATCCAGGGATTCGATGGAATTTCCTGGAGTGCTTTAGCTCCTATCTAGTTTCCCACTCTCCTCTTGCTGGTTGCCTCCTATCACAGTCCCTCAAAGCTAAAATAGTCTGCCACCGGCTGTGAGTGCATATGTAGACATGCAGTTGCCTTGTTATCCCTAGCAGTGACCCATCTTGGCTGAGAACTTTGCTGAGGGTTTCCATTCTGTTGTGCTCCTTTCATGGGAGCTGCACTCACTCGGTGTACCTGATGCACTGTTGATACGGGCATTAGCTTTTACGATTACCCTGACCTCTTCCTAGAGGCATTTGCATAATTATTTCATGCTAAGTAGAACAGCTCCGTGTCTCGAGGAAGCTTCGTTGCACCATTTCCAATAGTGCACATGGGAGCACTAGGCTCTGGCATTCCTTCAAAACTGGGTCTCTCATATCTGAAGATATTGGGTACACAGTCTCTTCTCCCCTTCCCTTTTCCCAACACTAGCCCTCAAGTGGAATTTAGGTGTGCTCTGGGAGCCCCTGTTTGGCTGGGCTTTAATACCAGCTGTTAAACATAGGGGAAACACAGAGCTTGAGAGACCCACCAAACTTCTGATGTGAGGTGGGTTTCTGATGAACAGCTCAACAGTTACCTGGTTTAAGGGTTTTGTAGGTCAGCACAGGAAGAAGGGAGGCCAGTGCAGGGCTGTAGCTACCTCCACAGTCAGCAGACAATCAGGCAGTGTAAGGAGAAAGTCCATGGTGCTCCAACACTGAAGTAAGACTCTGCTCAGGGATGCTGTTTGGGCTGCAAATCCACACCAAAACACTGCCTCTTCTCGCCCAGCCCAAGGCATGAATGTTGGGTACCATGCCCACAGCACGTCTCCAGGATTATAGTCTGACCCAGTTAAGGCAAACTGTACTTGTTTATCCTGAACACTTTTGATAGTAATTTTTTTTTTTTTTGAATTTGATCATTCTAGCCAGGCAAGGATTGACAATCATACTGGCAGCAGATCTGAACTCAAGGGGAGAGGGAGGCATGTGCCTATAAAGAAGATAACTGCTGAAAAGAGGTTGTGTTTGATAATCTCTTTGTTCGTATCAGCTGCAGCCAAAAGAGCTGGTTTACATCTGATTATAACCTTTGTCTTCTAGAGAGCTCTGAGTCCCTTGGTGGATCTTAGTAGTTTCAAGAAATTATCTGCTATCTGCATATCCTACATTGCTTAGGTATACAAGCAAGATATTCCTTACAGCCCTTCCCTCAGACATTCTGGAGACACGAGACAGATGATTCCAGTCTGGATCCATTCCACTACAATTATCCTCTTTTTTTTGTAACATATTTTTTATTTAAATAAATCAAGAGGTTCCATTTAGCACATTGCGTTTGTCTTGGCATACACTTCACACATGCAGAAACTCTATATTAAGGCTTTCATACAGCCGTTAGCAAAAGAATCAGCCAAATGCATCCCTGGTGTGCAACTGTACTGACTTCAGTGAAGTTTCACTGGGGTATCCCTCTTCTGTTGATTTGTCCCCACCCCATTCCCATTCCAAAAGACAAAACAGAGGAAAATGTATGTTTGTATTTAGTTAATGCAACATATTCCCCATATGAGATGCATGTAATCCCCTACACTTCATTGTCTTCTGGATTGCTTGCTGCCTTATAGGACAGATTTTCACATTTATCTATCATTTTGGTTTTATGACAGCTGCCATAACAATGTAGAGGTTGCAAGAACAAACAGTAAGAAATCAGGAAACATTAAAGTTGCCATTTTCCCGTGAACATAAACTAGCAACCTTAAAGGGAGCCTGTTGGCACCAACAAACTCAAGAGCAGCAGGAGTCACTTAGCTTCGAGTGCCAGCCACCAAGGATCAGTGCTTGGCCCTATTTCAATCTAAGGGTTTGAGGAGCAACATCAAAAAGGTAAGAAGAACCAGATCCAGATGGGCTGGGCTGGTCTGAGAGGTGAACAGGACATCACCTGGCATGCAGTGCAGTGATTGCACTGCCTGTGTGTCATGGCTCCGGGTTTGCTTCTACTGGTGTCAAGGTAAGCAGAGCTCTGCCTACTATGAGAGTCAATTCAGAAAAGTTAAAGCAGAGTGACACCTATCAAGGAGGTGAGTCTTGGATTGAGCGACCCTAAAAATTAATTTATGTCGCTTTGCTATCAAGCACTTTTGTCAATGACATGGATGGAAACATAGGTGCATTACAGACCATCATAGAATCACAGAGTCATTACACTTGGAGAAGAATTCTATGATGATCAAAAGATACAGGCCTGGGGACAGAGTGGCTGGAAAGCTGCCCAGTGGAAGAGGACCTGGGGGTGCTGGTCAACAGCGGCTGAACATGAGCCAGTGTGTGCCCAGGTGGCCAAAAGGCCACTGGCATGCTGACCTGTGTCAGCAATGGTGTGGCCAGCAGGAGCAGGGCAGTGACTGTCCCCCTGTACTCAGCACTGGTGAGGCAACACCTCGAGTGCTGTCTTCAGTTTTGGGTTCCTCACCACAGGAAAGCCATTGAGGGGCTGGAGGGTGTCCAGAGAAGGACAGTGGAGCTGGGGAAAGGTCTGGAGCACGAGTCTGATAAGGAGCGACTGAAGGAGCTGGGGGTGTTCAGCCTGGAGAAAAGGAGGCTCAGGGATGACCTTATCATTCTCTACAACCACCTGAAAGGAGGGTGTAGGGAGCTGGGGGTTGGTCTCTTCTCACAGGTAAAAAGTGACAGGATGAAATGGCCTAAAGCTGTGCCAGGGGAGGTTCAGTTTAGATATTACAATTTTTTTTTTTTTTTGGTGGAAAAACTTGTGAAGATTGGAACAGGCTGCCCAGGGAAGTGGTTGTAGTCACCATCCTTGAAAGTGTAAAAAAAGCAAGCATATAGGGCATTTGAGGACATGGTTTAATGGTGAATATGGCGTTGATGCTGAGTTAACAGTTGATGATCTTATGGGTCTTTTCCAACCATAATGATTCTATGACTCTGTGGATAGGAAACACTGCTTCTCCTGCCACTCATGCATCTTCCCTGTGTTTTGTAGTGGCATGATCTCTGCAATACTGTGTTTCTGAGTGTTGAAGCACTGGTGAGCATTCAGAAAGTATCCATTCAGGATAATGATGGGCTCAGGGCACATAGCTAGGGTACAGACTGAAGTGCACACTGTGGGTAGCACGTCAAGGAGAAGGCAAAAGATTTATTTAATCACCATTCAAACAGGGTGCAGAAACCTGATAATATGTGGTCTTTTCAATTTGGCAGATATGTAACAACATTCTGTGGCTGGAAGTTGAAACCAGTCAAAATCAGGATAAAACTGACATGCATATTTTTAACATTCAGTATAATGAAAGTGGAATTATTTCCCAAGGGCTACAATAGAGTATACATCACTGGAAAACTTTTCAATCAAAAGAGAATGAGGTTGGATTTTTGTTTTCTAAACAGATATGCTCAAATTCAAGGAGGAATTAATTGAGGCCAGTACTGCAGTCTGCACAATAAAGCAGATCGAATTAAATGTAACCCTTGATGTTTTGAGCATCTTTTACTAGCATAGAGGCCCAAGAGCAGGACTGTCCATATATAAAAATACTCTTATTTATTGCTAACACACACAGCAATGGGCCAGGACTCACATTATTAGGCTAAGCATTCATATGCTCAGTATCCATGGGTCAGCCACCTTGAGAGTCTCTTCTGGCCAAGGTGCTGTCAATCAAGTAGAGAAGTGTCAACCTTTGTTTCTCCTTAGAACATGCAGATGCTCAGTCCTGTTGATGCACTGCCTGCCTCTCCTCTGCCTCCTCTCATAAGGTTTTTAGATCTTGACAAGTTAGTGATGGTTTTCTGCTTTTTTTCCCTACTGAATCTCTGCTGATTTTATTTCTCTGCTTCCAACGAGTACTGTTACTGACCTAACAAGCTCACCTCTGTGGTCCCTCTTTGTTTCTGCCTTCTTGCCTATCAAAATCTCTCACCTCCATCTTTAAATGGGAATGACAGCAGCAGCTCATCTCTGTTAAAACTGAACCCTGAGTCACATAAATGGTTCCAGTGGTACTGTTTATTTTTATGGTCAGCAAAAACAAGGGCCCATATCTGCTTCAAGGCTTCCCCTCATGGTTTGCATCCCATGTGGACATATCTCTTAGTGAAAAGTATCTGCTCAGCCTTCTTATGCATGAGGGCTGCAAGCACATCCAAAGACATAGAGGGAATGGTTCCCATCTTCCTTACCCCTCGCGTAATGTGAGCCATGGCTATGGAAAGCTGGAAAATCAGTAATCAAAAAGAAATTCTGCTTTTACACAAATACTGAGGGTTATGTATGAGGGCACGTGATTAGGATCTCATAGAGGTAGATGAAACTATTGGATAAATAGTACTAGGTACTGCTATGCTCTTATATTTCACATTTCATATCTCTCTTGATAACTTCACACAGAAAACCCAAAGTCATGGCTGTGGTTGGGGATAATGTACATGCCAAAGTTCAAAGAGATACACCAATTCTCTAAGGTGTTAAAACTGCCTAAGAAACATAACAGAAAGGGTGCAGTTTCTTCCCTGCCCCATTTTCTAAATTCAAACCTTAATTACAAAGCAAAATTCAGCAACTTCACCTTGGGTCCTTCAAGGAATATATAATAATTTGGACAAAATGCTGACAGAATTATGAACATTCTGCAAATGCCCTGTAGAATTAGACTATTTTAATTATGGGAATCTCCAGAATGAAAAGCAAAGGATTCTCTAGCAGTGATAACAAGTGGTACCATAGTCAGTCCTTAGTATCTTGCTTCACAAGCCTCTGTAGCATGCCACTGTCCTGTGAGCTACACAAAACCTGTGCGTGCAACCCTCTCAGCATTGCTGTGGCAAGCAGAGGGGAAAAAAATTCCTTCAGCTTTAGTGCAAAGACTTCCTTGGTGGATAGGCAAGTAATGTTTGTTCTGGTGGTAGTATCTCTTTTAGAGGTTACATATTGCTGTGCCAGGAAACTCAATGGCTCTGTGTGTGTGCGTGACACTGTGACAGATGGATTTTAGGGGCTGATTACAGTGGACATTTTTATATACTTGTAACCTCATCAAAAATATTTCAATTTTATATCCATGGATACTTCGAGAAATAAAATAACAGCAACCCCTCCCCCCCGACCCCACACAACCCCCTAAACCCACAACATCCTGGCCCTAACCAACAAAAGCAAAACACTGGCAGAGATGCAAAATAATATGAGAGGACAATGACATTATTTACATGAGCACCTATCTCACCTCAAAATGACACTCAAGTGAGTTGCACCACTAAGAGCTCTCCAAAACATCGCCGTGTGAAATTTCTGCGGGAGGATGTGACATGCCTTCAGTCTGGCTCAGAAGGGAGATCCCACCTGATGAATCTGGTAAAGGTAAAACTCATTAACTGAATGCCACTTCACATCTCTGTGCTTATGAGATGAGTACCTCTTTTTCCTCCAGCTTGTGGGGAAGAAATGCAACTCATCTCTTCTTATCCATTTCCTCACCCAAGGAGAATCAGCATCAGCAAGGTTCTCAGAAATTTGTACACATTTTTTTCTTCCTTTTTCAAAGAGTCGGGAAGATTTCAGGGTAACTGTTCTCCAAGCATTAGGCCACTTCTGCTTCTAACAGAAAAAACCCCGGAGCAGGTCCCTACAAATAATCCTGTTCGTTTTAAAATAAAGCCCTTCCATTCTCAGAGAGACTGTTTCAACTGGATGTTGAGGCAATGCTTCCGTTGTTTCTTATTTAAAAGTGCTCATCCATACTCAGTCATGCCAGAGACTGAGCACAGCATTACTTAGGTATCTGCCTGGGGTGTATATGTGTGTACGGATGTGTCCTATTTTTGAGCTATTTTAACTTATGCTTCATATTCTAGTGCTTTCTGATAAGTAGAGTTTATGTCAGAATAATTGGCCTGAGGATTTTTCTTTCCAGTCCAGTACATTTCTGAGGTACAGCTACATGGGAGATAATGGAAATGCCTCTGGAGTATCTGTCTGACAAGGGAAATAGCAAGAGTAAGGAGTGAACACAAAACAGGGACCTTGTCAAAGAGTGTGCAAGTGAATCAGTCCAATCACTCACTGTGGGTGACGTATCTGAACAAATTGAAGCTGACACAATGGTCAATTTGACTGAGGAAAGTATAATTTTGGATTAGGGTGAACACCTTTAATCTGTCAATTGTGGCAGTCTTAAACCTGTAATTGAAAGAGCACAGCACTGCTTTACTCCGGATGTCAGTCAAACCCATTCACCCTCCTCTGATCACTGATCGGTTTGCAGTCTCTTCTGCATTTACTGATTAGGCTCCTGAATATGTCCTCTTTTAGACAAGATTCTTTGCTCCACCTAAAGAAAATATCAATCTAATAAGAGCAGCCCTTCAGAATAACACTTTGATTCACCTGATTTTCAAGCAGATGGTATTCAGGGCACAGAAAACAGCGAAACAGAGCATCGCCATGTGTTTAATTTCAGCTCTTGCTCCCTGAATTGCCGTTTGAGCTATAAAACACTATCTTTACTTTTAGTGTGCTTGTGTGCCTTGCCATTCCAGAATTGAAGTCATGCCTCTCTAGTGTAATTCCGAATAGGGTGATTTCCTCCCTGGGAGCACCACTCCCAGAGGATGGTTGAGTTTCCAGCCCACCTTACTTGTCCCACCTGTCCCAGTCTGGGACAGGTAAGTGAAGTATTTCTGTAGGCATCTTACCCTCAAACCTCTCTGTGAAATTACAGACCAAGATACAGACTCATGAGAAGTAAGGATATATTAACAGCTTCAGGAGAAGAATTACTCCATCCCTGCCCACTTGCATGCAGATGGTTCTATGATTTATCAAGAGAAATGGTCCATATGCTGCTCACAGTCTCCTGAGACTTTTACCCTAACATCACCTCTTCCAATATTTAGATTAAAGCAACATGAAATGGAGAATAAAATTAGCCTGACCTTGCAGTAAGAAAGGAGGTATCAGACTGACTTGCTACATGAGAGACTCTCCATGTCTTTGCAGCATCTGAAGGAAATTCAAGATCAGAATCACCGAATTTTCTGAGTTGGAAGAGGCCCACAAGGATCATCGAGAAGGAAGTTTCCTTATCTTAGCTCATGCTGCAGGTGAGCCATACCCCACACTAATATCCTTCTCTAGATACTCAACCTGACACCTGACAATTCTCCACAGCAGTTTGAATTCTAGCCTCTTTAATTTTATGTTCATCACTGGTCCTATTGTTTTAAATGTTTGCTGCTCTCACAGCTCTAGAGGCAAAAGGAGATAGGAACTTCTTGTCATTATTAACAGCAATGTTGCCTTTGTGAGGCAGGCCACAGGGAAGTATTGAAGAGAGAAGCAGATTCCCACTCTCTGGCAGAAGAAAATGCAGCAAAACATTAATGTAGCTAAGCAAGCTCATTTCTTCAGCATGTGAGCTTGAAATAAACAGGCAAAGAAGCATCCCACCCTCCAGAGCTTCTCAAGAGTAAATCATCCAAACTATTAGTTATCCATGCTCTACTCTGTCATTATTCTCTGCCTGTCAGCTCCTTGTAAGGGCTGCCTGTTCCACCCCTCTTGTGTTGTTATGGTTGCCATGCCCTCCTCTCACCAGCTCCTATCAGTTATAATGACACAGTGAGGGGAAAAAACCCCACACTCAGGCTTCCAAATTACCAGGAATTAGAGGAACAACAATAAAATTTCTTTAAAAAACCAAACCAAACTGAAACAAAAAAACAAACAACCAAAAAACCAAGCAATCTAACACTCCCCCAACAAACAGAATAAAATAAGCAAAATGAGGGAGTGAGAGAATTTTGCAATCTGTAGATGATTTCTGCTTCTGGGATTGCATACGTCATTAAGATTTATAGGTCAGTCCAGAGCTTAAAGAGCAGATGTTTTCTCATTATTTATCTCTCTGGCTAAGTCAGAAGATTCCTTTTTAAGGAAATCTGCGTAACACATGCAATGGAAATAGATCAGGTCCTACGATCAGCCTTTTTAACCAGCTCAAGGGTGAGCTGAGACACCCATCAAAAGAAGTTTCATTTTACCCTCCACAACAGAAAGAAGTGTGCTTACTAGTGTCTGATACTGAAAATGTCAAATAACAGAACTGAATTTTACCTCTTAACTGGCTGTCCTCTGACTATAGCTGTGAACATCCGAAGAGTATCTTGTATGAACAGACAACTGGCTAGCAGGCTTCGGCTTTTGCCCTTCATCCCAAGACCTGGATTTTTGAGCTTTAATCAAAAGATTACTTTGACTAAAGTATTATTCTGAATAATATCACCTCTATACACGCTCTGTAAAGCACAACCTGTTAGTGTTGTGCTGCAGCCCCCCAAACTGATCAGAACAATGTCACTTTGACAGGCATCTGTCCTCAGCAGAACCCTTCTGGACCTTTTACTTAAGTAGCCACAGAAATGAAGCAGCTTTCAAGGACCTGCTGTTCTAATCATTGCATGTCTTTGTAGGCCAATCACTGGGCACTTTGGAGGCAATTCTCACAGGTCATCTTCTGTGGTGAAGGTGGAAAGGAAAAATCAAAATACAAAATAGAATGTGAATTCTGAATTTTCTTCTTGCATACCTTCCATCAGAAATACCTGATTCAGAGCTACAGAATATCCTTTCCATCATGTAACATTCTTCCAAAATATATGAGTTCTACACATTTATAACCTCCATAAATTTTTGCATATACTCTTTGGGCTTTTTTGTCAGTGTTATTGGTCTGAATAGGAATCTCACATATCCCCAAGGCTGCTAGGACTATGTCTGGCATTTGAAGTGTTTCAAACTCCAGGATCACAGAATGGCTTGTATGTGAAGATTCTCTTTCTGACTGCTCTTCCCTTGAAGAGATGTCTCTGCAATTCTCCTGCTCCAGGCCTTAAAAGCACTGCTGAGACAGCTCATGCCTGAAGAACCCACTCAAGGCCACACACCTCCAAGGTGATAGATTCAGTTTATAATCAAAAGTAATTAAGAGAAAAAGGAACACAGGCTTGCACAGCGGCCTTGCTATCAAACAACACCAACAATAAAGCTCTTCAAGTAAATCATGAAAAGCCTTCATAATCCTCTGCAGAGCCAATGCCCTCTTCTTCGGGCTCTATGAGGTCTCCTTTCCTCTGCAGATGTTAGGGCATGGAATGAAAGAAACCTTGTCCCTTTTCCTGAGATCCCAATTTCTTGTAGCAGCCACCCTGCCTCTCAGCATTGTCGGGCATTTAAAGATCAAACCCCATGGCTGATGAACTGGAACAACCTGGAGTTCCCTGGAGCCTGCCTGTCCCCTTTAGCAAATCTTTTGCTCTGAGAAATAGCACCATTGACCTCCCACAGGAATTGTGATGGTGAGGTGCTGAGTGAGATTTTAATTCTAGGCAGGGATCTGGCCAAGCTGGATCAACAGGCCAAGGCCAATTTTATGAGGTTCAACAAGGAGAATGCCAAATCTGGCAGTTTGGCCATAAGAAGTAGACAGGACCAAAGATAGGAGTGAAAAAAACTGCCAAATCATCTTTCATGGTATGAGAGAGCCACCCAGAAAATAAGCCACCTACATCATAGGTCTGAGGTCCACTAAGGAGAAAGCTTCAGGGTCAGCATTAGACACAGGCACACCTGTTGGTTTCCTACTGTATTTAGCATTGGTGCGGCCTCACCTTGAGCACTGTGTGCAGTTCTGAGCCCCACAATTTAAGACAGATGTGAAGGTTCTTAAATGTGCCCAGAGGAGGTAATCAAAGTTGGAGGAGGGGCTGAAAGGCATATACTGTGAGGAGGGGAAGAGGACTTTGTGCTTGCCTAGTTTTGAGAGAAGGAGTTTGGGGGGCAACCTCACTGCTCCTTACAGCTCCCCAAGGAGGTAAGTGTAGACAGAGGTGCTGAGTTCTCCTCCCTGGGATCTAGGGATAAGACATGTGGGATAAGACATGTGGGAAAAGACATATGGGAAAGCTGCATCAGAGCAAGTTTGAACTTCACATTATAAAGCAGTTATTTACCAAGAGGATGGTCAAACCCTGGAACAGCCTTCTTAGAGAGGTGGTTGATGCCCTGAGCCCGTCAGTGTTTAAGAGGCATTTGGACAATGCCCCTAGTAGAATGTTTTGACTTTCAGTCAGCCCTGAAGTGCTTAGGCAGCTGGAATCAGTGATCATTTTAAGTCCCTTCCAACACTACTTCCATTCCACTCTACCTACAGCACAGCTCAAACAAAGATGGAGGCCCAGTCCTGAGCTGAGATGGGGATCTTGTGTCCATGGGAAGAGGTGTGAGGGAAGGCCACAAGTTGGGCTAGTCATGAGCATTAAGAACCCTCAGGGCTCTGGATCCATCATGGGGCATTCATCTGCCTACCTTTAGGTGACCCAGTGAGGTAGCTCAACCAGACTGACCTCTCAATATCACCCATGGCAGACATTTGGATTCACTTTTACAGTACAGTTGGGATTTGCTTAGATTAGCTGGATGGTGTGACTGTCCACTGCAGGTCTCACTACCTGTCTCTGTCTGGAGAAATATGATAATAGTCCTATACATGTGACTCTCATGCTCTGCTGGATTTTACTCTAGGTAGGCTGTACTCTGTCTTTAGTCCCACAAATTCCAATGTTTTCCTCAGTCATTCTCAGAGCAAATTACCCTCTGATTCTTGTCTTTAACCTTTTTTCCTATATATTTGCATAGCGGCTCAATGAGCCATCTGTAGTGCCAGTCCATCCATACTCTGTTCTACTCTGTCATGAGGAGGTAAAGAAAACGCATTAAAAAGCTGTAGTCAGTGCTGTGTGCCAGCTGCTGGTGTCCCTTGGAAAATATTTGCGCTGTTTGTTACTGACATGAAAGTTCTCTTGGTAATTGGTGTGCTGCTTATAGTTCTTCAGGATTCCTTCCCTCTTTGGCTACCCCAGAGAAATGTGCTGTACGGGCCAATATGAGCATTCAGCTGAGCTGATCCAGTCCAGTACTTTTCTGTATTAGGCAAAAATGTTGTTTTCATTACCAATCTTTAACTCTTAAAAAAAAGAAAAAAATTTTAAAAACCCCTGCAACTGTAACTGTTTCTCATAAAGTCCACATTGCATAAACAGTTGCCCCAGGTCCTGGGAACAACAGCCCGTTCACACATGGGCTGCACCACAAAAGCAATAGCTCACAGTGGTCAGGCCAGGGCAGAACAAGGACGTGCTCTCTGTAAGGGACAGATGGTATCTATTTAGCTAAACATTCTTCCACTAAGGCTGTTTTAACGCCCAGATAATTTTTATCAGCTTCTTATCACATTTGGGAACCCAGCATGCTTCTGATAGAGGCTGTGTAAGTGCTTCCCAGAGAGTGCTGTAGTTTCAGGGTTCAAGGCAGCATATCAGCATGAAGAGGAGGTGTGTGGATGTGGAGGGGTGGAATAAAAACAACCCCATGCCATGTTTGCTGATTTTGAAATGTTCTTGGATGAATTTCCAGGTAGAATATAGATGCAAGAACGTGGGAGGCCTCTTTTATCCATACTCGGTTTTGCTATACATTCAGGGCCAGACTGTGAGCCTTTAACTCCTCTGTGTGTGTGTGCTGCTTTGTAGGCTGACATGAAGGAGGTCTGCCAGTGCTCTGAGCAACTCAGAGATGCCTCACTGGCATCTGTAGCATGGTATTAAGCCCAAGCTATCCTGGCTTACATCTGATTGCAAAATTCAGTGTAGAAATGCAACTTAGCCTGGCACCCACTCCTAGGAATGCTTCCCTTCCCAGATACTTCTGTTGTGAGGACAAGGTGTTACTCATCCTCGCTACGCATATCACAGGGTGCCTTCCTGTTAGACTGTCAGGCAGAGCTGCCATCTGAGAGCCCCCGAGCAGTGAGGCGATGCAGCCCCGTGTCAGCCCTCTTGAGCTGTGACAGTGCCACATGCGACACGAGGAGCGTGACATCTGCACAGCGTAGCACGCACCAGAGCACCTCTCTGTAAAGAGAGGCTGGCTGTTCAGAGAGAGAGCAGAGAGGAAAGTATGGGACACTTATGAAAGGCAAAGAAAAGTCTGTCTCTCCCTCTCTCTCTCTCCTTTTCTTTCTTCACCAGGGAACTGGCTCACACAGTACTACAATAACAAGAACTGGCAGGCTGCCCAGCATCGCTGTACTTTGGTTGTAAGTGAACTATGAGGCTCAAGCAATCTTCTGGGAAAAGTTTGCACCAAATGTATTGTATGTTATGTTTTCCCCTCATTGTGTTTTTTTCCAAAACAGTCTATTATATTCCTTCCCTGTTGCACTGTGGATTTCTTTAAGATCCCCAGGAGCTGCCCTTTTAAAAACCAAACATTTGGGTAATCGAACAGATCTGTTTTTTGAAGTAACAGAGATAAACTAGTAATCCTCCTCTCAGAGCCAGCCTTCAGAATAAAACCAGAGCACAATTCACTCAATGGTAAGGGTTTCTGTTGTTGGAAATTCGTTTGCTTGGGGTTTTTCTCTCAGTTAAAGCCAAAAAGTTAAATAAGAGAAAGAAGTGTGCCATTAAAACACTATCATTACTTATATGATGTACATCTTCCATGGAGTGAAAGCCAAAGCAAAGGGGAATTTACAATAGTAGTGCATTAAAAGGAAAAATGTTCCAAAAAGTATGTTCTCTGTTTCAATTGAAGCTTTCAAAAGAAGTCTGATGTGGTCTGATGTGGTTAGATGATAGTCCAGGACACCTTAGTGATGATAGCTGTAACTTTCACTGTATGATGCCCTCATTTATTTTTTCCTGTTTCTCAATATGGTTTGTGCAGGGGCATAAAAAGACACATTTTTTAGGTTCACAGAAACTATAAACACATTGAACACAATTTAGCTGTCAAATCAAACCACAGACAGTCAGTTGGAAACTGGTTAACAGAAGTATGCCATGACCAGCCCAAATACACATTCTCCATTGCCCTGCAAATACAGATGCTGTGAATTTATAATTTACTGTTGTTTTTACTAATCAGTTTTACTGTCTTATTGCGTAGAAGCCTTTGCTAAGCTCTGCATTGTGTTGTATGAGGTGCTGCACCTATGCATAGGAAGTTTCTTCCTCAGAAGATTTAGGAGGTTAGCTTAGGGTCGTTTTCCAGATGTGTTGGCACAGTACATAAAGTAAATTCACAGCAAACATGAAACAGTTAATTCAGCTTAAATTAGCAGAGGTATCAAGTACCTGTAATTCCAGGAGGCCTTGGTAAGAGTTTGGGGTGTTCAGCACTTTTGAAAGCCAGACTGAAGTTCCTTGCCATGCTTCTGACAAAAAGTCCTTAGAAATTAAAGACAGAAAAGAATTATAAGGTTATCAGTCCAAATTCATCCCAGAAGAAAACCCATTGAAGTCAATGAAATTTCACTGGGGATGGATTTACCATAGCAAGATTGATCCCTATAGTATATTTAGAAGTGCTTTGTCCTATACAGTTTTAATTAGCTCTACATTAGTCAAGGTACTGTACCATTGTTTTAATCAGCTACCCTAGCAGAGAACTGTCTCCAGCAATCCTTGTCCACATTTCCCCTCCCACCCTCATCCCTTGCTGCCTCCTTCTCACCCCCTCATTATTTTATCTCTAATTTGGCTAATGAATTTCTCAGACGGAGCCTTCTTTCATGTTTGAGAAGGACCTTGCCTGTATTGAGGCTAAAGAAAAAAATATCAAACCACACTGAAGGCAAAAATAAAAGGACTAGAAAGAAAGAGCAAATTCTTCTGCTGAGAAAAACAAAGGTGTTTATGAAGATTTAAGCTGTTCTTTGTCACTCCATCAATCCATATATAGCTAGGTCACAGATTTTCACCCCATATTCTGCATTAAGGTGAGCATGAGTACTTTAGTCTTTCCAGTTTCAATGCTGCACTGTCAGAGCAAGTGGTTCTTGTTTCAAAATTCTGCTTTACCACAGTTACAACAGCCATAATCATTCATGTGTACATGTAAAGAATTTCTAAAGTTGCTTCACAGAAATCAGGAAAGCCTTTTAAGTTCTCTAGTGGAAAAGTACATGTAATACAAGGCAAAGTACTGTTGCCATCAGTAGTACTGTCTTTTTTTTTTTAAATCATTCTAATGCAAGCATTAATCTTTTCTCTGAGTTTGCCAATTATTTTTTTACCTTCTCTAATGAAAGTTCTAACAGGATTATAGGAAATTTGTCGTCTCTGTATGCTTTCAGTCATATAATTACAACTGAAACAACTGTGTGGAGAATAACTGCAGAAACTGTGGGTTCAGTGCTGCTTCTTGCCAGAGGAAAAAAATGTCCACAGCTAAGGAAACAACCTCCAAAACCACATAGGACAAGTTACTAAATCCCATCTACGTAAACACGTGTGTGTTCATTTCTGAGTCACTGCATCATTTGACCATGCAAGAAACAAGACACTTTGCTTGAAGAATGTCAGGAAGACCTGAAAATAATTTTTAAAAATGCCATGTTTTCAGTTTTCTTAATGCTCTTCTAAAACAGGCACACACCCACTTTAAAATTAACCACAGAGCTTAATTAAGCTTCTTCTGATTGTGCTGGGAGGGTTCCATGTTGTCTTCCTGTGGTCATTTCATCAGCCAGGGCTTTTCATGTAAGAATGTGCTGCATCCATGTCACAGCATGGGGTCTCATCACAGACACCTGCTCTCAGCCTGTGAACACAGATTTTAATCCTCTTCCCTGCAAAAATGGTGACAGAAGGACACGTTATTTAATTACTCATGCATGCTCTCCAAGACAGGGTCCACAGCTCCACTTGTTTCGTATGGCTTGTGCTATTTTTGGGGGGTGATCAAATAGGATGGTTGTTAAAAAAGGAGAAAGCTTCACAATAGACTTCTCTTTGCTATTTGATGAGAACAATAAATGAAAAGATTGGCAGGATAAGAACAGAGTGGGAACTGAAGAAAATCTAGGTATGGTAAATATAGCCATAAAATTATATGTGACTTCTGCTCTCACTGTGAAGATATGTAAGCTAAGATGTACTCTGTAACTTCACTCTCCTCCACTACAAGATCATGGATCCAGCAAGAATTAACTGTGATAGCAACGTCCAACATACTGAAGAGTATGAAACCAACTAAAATTTACTAAAGCCTTTATATAAGTAAGATCTGCAGTAGTGGTTATGTTTTCTTCAGGTGCTAGAAGAGGAGAAAACAGTAGGAAGATTAAAGGGGAACAATAAATTTTTAGTTGTGCTTAAACAACGCATTTGCTAAATCACTCCAGTCAAAATCATTCAGCAATCCCTACAAAATCCTATCATGGACCAAAGCAAAGCACAGCTAAATGAAATGTTATATATTGTATCCGGCAAGCAATCACTGTACTTGCATTCTCATTGCCCTCAGCAGCACCTGCATTCTTTGATCACAGTCCTTTTATGTGCTGCACTGTATACAAAAGACTGAGCCAGCAATTAGCCATTCTAGCACTGGGTCCTGAAATCTCTGCAAATGCTTCAGCTCTTTAATGAATTCCTAAATAGAAGGAAGTTGCAAACAAAGTTCAGCTTGTGTATTTTATGCCAGGTTCCCACAGCACTGTAGGTTTTTAGAGCTTAATTAATGACACTTGCATCCTGTATGCCTTCCAGAGTTTTAGTGGAACTTTTACTGGTCACTTCAAACTTTGACATCTTTTGGACAATTGTCCTCAGAATATTGGGCAACCACCCCAGTCTTTGGAAGGAAAAAACAAGACATTGCTGCCAATCGTGACTCATCTGTATTAACGGGATGAACAAAAACTGGAGGGATGAAACGTGCATCATTTCAAGTAAACTACTCATCAGAAATCCTATGCATTGTATAGGAATCAAAACGGGTGATGAAAATTAAAACCACAGCCCAATATACCAGCATTTGGGAACTCTGCCAATGCCCCTAATTAAAATTTTGAACTAATCTCTTCAGGGAATCCAAGAAAATCTTTCAGAAAATGGAACATTCTTCTCTGCATATCCAACTACTTATCCTGTAAGAGGGAATATAAAGGAGATTGTATACGATCAGACAGAGGTCAGTCGAGTGGAAAGGACAGTGTGAAAGCTACAGGAAATGAACCATCTATGAATGAAAATACTGGAATTCCCTCTTGAACTCTGACTCACATAATGTAAGATTTTGCTGGTCCTCACCAAAGGATCATTATTACATCAATGGAAAGTCTTCAGTAATTTTAGTGTGGCTTTAATCAGTTCCCAAAACAAGAGAATATAAACATAGCTGTTTATAACATCAAGGTATGCCAACATGTACTTTCTCTTCTTTTCTACCATCGTTAGAGAGCTTGGCGAGAGTGGTTTGGGATAAATGAGAGGCTGGACTGGAGAAGATCTAAGACAGCCCCTGACATTGGCTTACAGACAATAAACAGATCCAGTACTGTTAGAGATGCAATTAGACATGAAAGGATGGAAAGAGTTGGTAATTGGCTAGTAAGTGGAGAGGGAAATGATGTTGATAAGTACTTCTTAGAAGGGAAAGCACAGATCTTCTTTATTGTTAATAATAATAATAATTTAAAAAAAAAATCCAGAGCAAGATTTTAAGAAGAAAAATACTATTATAGGCAGGTGTGAAGAAGAGAGGAATAAGGTAACTAGAGGAAGTGTACAAGGCTAGGTTAGAATCTCACACATGGAAAAAGAGACAAGAGAGGTAGGAGTTACAAGGAAAAAAGTTACAAGCAGGGAAACTGCATCATACTAAGTAAGTTTTGTCTTTTGAGAAACCACCAGGGTCCTATAAAGAAAAATATGTGAAGGCAGTAGGAGAGAACTACCAAAGATTAATCTAGGCTGGCTCTGCAATGAGTAATTCTGTTTAGGTATGCAACTGAGCCTCATAAATCCAGCAATCCTATCCTGAGTTCAAATTATTCAAATCTATGGCTTTTTTTTTTTTTGGCCAAGGTGGAACTACAGGGTTTAATTATTGTCTTACACTTCCCATAGTCCCTGACACTCAGGCAGAGTGGCTGGCTTTGGAGAAATAGAGGCACAAGCCTCCCTCTGCATGGCTGTAAATGGCTGCGTGCAAAGCAAGGCTGTGAGGACTCAGATCTCTTGGCATATTCTCCCAACTGAATCCAAATGCAACTTTAGCTCCGATACGCTTGTCATTTGCAGAGCTTTGCCTCTTCTCTCTGGCTTAGAAACAAACAGAACTTCCTCTCTGCTACCTTTTTCTAAAGGATCTTTCTGTGACTAAGCCATTTATGTGTCTGTATTACACATAATCCTCTGATGCCAGATGAGATAAGAGAGATAATCCTCATAAAATATTTGTGGTATTATAGATTACAGCTTCCATTCGTATGTTGTATGCATTGCCTTGAAGAGGCCTTGAGCGATGCTATAGGATCTCTGTATTGAGATTACAAGATACTTGAGTTCAGCACTGCCTTATATAGGTTTAGAAACACCAACAACCCAACTAAGTGGCCAGCTGTTCAGACCCTGCTGTTCTCTTAAGCCATGCAAAGGTAGAGTACTATTGTGGTCAGCAGGATCCTTGCCAGGGTAACAAGATTGGAACAATTTTCCTTGTATTTATTCAACTGTCACTTCAGTGGTAAAGTAGTAATGGTGAAGTAAATAATAATAAAGTGATTGTTTAGCAGACAGAACAAATTATTCCAGAAAGAAGTCATCTGTGCTTCAATCACAGTTTTTCCAGGCAAGAAAGGTACTTATCTAGTCTGCCTTATTTTTTTTTTATTATTATTAATATCCAAACTCCTGTTGACAAAACCAGCTGGAATCTTGACATTGGATTTTACTTACAATTTAAGGGTCTAGCTAGGGTTTAAAGACTTTTGTGGATCTACCTGAAGGTGCTCTCATTGGGCATCTCTCATTCTAAAAGCTAAATAACAGCTAAACTGCTGCTCTGGAACTCAGTTTCTCTAACAGAATGAAAATGGCATAGTTCTTCTAGGAGGCAATAATCACTAGGAAGGTCTTTAGTTGTGTTTCCTGCTGTGCAATATGCTCTTCGGATGAAGGAACTGAATAATTTTGGGAAACACAGAGGAGCTATGTTCAGCAGCTTCACAATACGATTGTTCTGATACAAGGCCAGCTCTGGTTTCTAAGCCTGGAAAACAATATAGCCAATCTCTGTGATACTGGATGGTGTGAGCTATTCACACAATGGTATATCCTGCTTAGCACATGTGAGATATCTCTAGAAGGAACATGGCTGATGATATATTTACATGACATTAACACAAATGTCATTTACAGTGCTCATTTGCCTAATTAATAGTGTATTTATGTTTCTTGAACACTGCAGTGATCATTTTTTAATTTCCTCTCCTGTGAGAGCATTTAGTAGAGTGGGGGAATTTATGTTTGCTCTCCAATGATGGTACATTAGTCTCTATGGCAAAAATTCTGCTTTTTCTAGTCTCACCTACACTGACATTTTTCCTGCTCCTGAATGGATCAGCAGCATTCCACAAACAATAACCATTTTCAGTGTGGAACAGTGATCTACATTGTAAAAGAAGTCTTCACACCTCTTGATTTCTACTGCTCAGAAAGTGAAGTATGCAGCATAATTCTGCTACATACAACCAGGCAAACATCTGATGGAAATTCACCTTTAGCACCTTGTGTCTTTGTGATTTAGGATGTCACAGATCTCAGCTGTTTGCTGTCTTTCTGACTCCCCTGGCTGTGTTGAAATCACCACACTGACAGCCAAGATGAAGTAGCTGACTATGTGAGCATTCCTTGTCCTTTCCAATACACAACAAAGCTACTTAGCTTAAATCACCACTGACGGGAACTAACTTCTTAAACAGGTTTGAACTTGATCCTTGTTGAGCACATCTGACTGTGCCCCAGATTGCCTGGTTCAGCTCCACGCCAGCACATGTACCCTATTATCAGCAGCAGCAGCTCTACATCAGTCAGCAGCTGGCAGACAGGCCCTTGGGGACTTTTCTAGCTGAGGCTAGTGCAGCCTCATGGCTGCTTCAATATATTCTCCATGCACAAAAGAGGACATATCTCTGTGCAAATGTTGTTGTTGCACAATGGGTGTCATTGATAGCAGGAAAGAGACAATGCTTGGGAGCTGGACATGTTGTTCAAACATCATTCCAGTCTTTTTATATACTCTGATTAAGGCCCTTTACTTAGAACTGCCACCATGCTGTTGCTGGCTGCTTTGGGTGCACAGAGAATATCTGAAATCCCTTTTCGCCCTCTTTTAAAGGATCGATTGAACTGCATTTCAGTGCCTGTAATTCTGGAGTTTGTGACTTTCTCTTAATGTAGATTCTGGCTTATCTGTGTAAGATACACAAACAGCTACATCCATAGTACCCATCTTTGCAAGCACTACAAATATTTTCACTATTAGCCAATTCCTTTTCTCCACTGCATTTCCAGGTCATAACCCCACTGTTGTCAGCATTACTTAGCCCTTGACTCCCTAGCAGTATTTCTTCAGCAGTGGCAGACAGGGCTCTTAGGCAACCAGGAAATCTAAAACAAAGAAAAACTGTTACAAGGAGAATATGGGACAGACAGAGGAGCAAGTGGAACTAACAGTATAAAGACCCAAGGGAAAGAAATTAGGTTGAGGCTGGGAACAAGGGCAGCAACATTTCAGAGGATTTGCTCCCATGGCAGGCAGCAACAGCAACTGCCAGTTGTGCCAGGAGAGTGTCAGTTAGATCAGCCAGGAATTCACCTGTTTTCACAGTACAGCACCAGCACAGGGTAAAGTTATTAACATCCCATGTTCGAAATTATACAAAGCTAAGTGCAGAGCCAGAGCATATGACTAACTGAAGGGATTAATTTTCTAAACCTAGATGTCTCTTTTCAATTCCTAAGTCTCTCCCAGGGGATCTGTGATGCATGTACTGTCCCTGTGCCAATGTCTCAGATTGACCATTACATTTAGCCTACTGAATACTAACCACCGTGTCCTTTTCAGGCTTGAGAAAATGAATGGGGATCAACTTCAACCAACTTGTGATAGAGCAGCTCTGATGGCCCAGGTGGTACCTGCAGTTCCCTTATGATCTAATCCCAGGTAGTGGGCCTGGCTCTACCACTTGCCCACCTCAGAAACCCCTGCTCCCTGCCACGTGTGCTGAATGCAAACTGTGTAGCTGAGCACTGTCATTTCCCATAGCACAGCTGTAGAACTCAGAAGAAACAGTGTAATCAAGCTCCAGGCATCCCCCATCTCTGCACCCATGAGAAATGGGGCCTTTCCACAACACAGCCTTTTCCCCCTGCCCATCCTGCCTGCTTTTACCTTCTCTCTATCAGTCACTGCCAGTCCTCCCTAATGCTCCCACATGGCTGTGACAGGAATGTCTAAGGAGATGAGATAGGAGCACCTTCAGCAAATAGATAAATAGATGAATAAAGCACTAAAAACACCAAGCTGGAGAACAAGGGGGACATGAGCTGTTCAGCGGCTCGAAGGCCAGCCCATAGAGTCACTCAGTCTAGACTCCAGATGTGAACGCAGAGCCTCAGCGAGTGCAATACGGGGCTGCGTAAATATCTCAGCCAGATGTCTCAGGGCCCAAGCTACAAATCCTCGCAAACGGTGACAGAGTTGGCTGTTGCTGTTTGTACAGCTCTGCTTCCAAGAGAATCAGTGGTCATTCAGTCAGCAGCAGTTCATTTTTGCTGCCAGATGGGAGGGAGAAGCAGGCTCAGAGTTGCAGTTAGTCTCATAGCAAACTCAGCAGTCGGTGGATGGGTCATGGAGCCCTCTGTGGGTACTGAGGTTGGCTCAAAATAGTGATCTGGGGAAAGAGCTGAAAAGATGATAGTAAGCATAAAGGCACATGATACTTAACTCCCAAATAGGCTAAAGTAATGGGCTGCAATGTCAGGCATTTGAATTAAAATTTAGGTCTTCCAGACCTGTCCCACTTGGTCAACTGAGCTTACAGATGCCTAACATTACGCGATGGAATTATCTCACATTTCAGTTGCTGGAGACGTGTGATACACTGGCTCTGAGGAGCTCGATGCTTGTATCTGCACTTTCAAACTAAGCGTTCCTCTGCCCCACATTCATGTTCCCAGAAATTGTCTCCTAGGTGGGTGCCTCACAGAAAGCACCTGGAGGAAACCTCACCACCTTCCTGTCTATTTGCAGTTGGATCTGTCCCTGGGGAGGCTGGAGATTAGTTTCACCTCCCTCTTCTGTCTGACTTAGACCAGAGAATTGAGCCTGTCTCTCCCAGGAAATTCTAGCACTAGTCTATACTGTATTTCAAACCAAAGCTTTCCCAGTCTCTTGAGTTTCTCTCACACTCCATAAAAAAATTAAGTATTTATTGCAGCAGGGTATAGGACCTGGGGATCTGCAGTAAAAGTCCTTTTATAATCTACCTTGTCACTGACCCAATTTAGTATATATCAATTTATGACCTAGATTCTTTTCAGCAAGTCACCAAAATTGGAATGGCTGAATAATTTATGAGAAGATTTGTAAGCAAAAGTCCTGAGTTGGGACACTCTGATTCACAGGGATAATATTATTTATGATTTCTTGTTCAGACATGAACATGTTTTAGGATGGCAAATAATTGTTGCAAGATTTGCACGAGGACGGTTTTCATTCTCCTTTTTTAGAGTACCAATAGAAAAGTGGATCATCAGTATAAAAGATGAGCTTTTGAATCAGCTCAGAAAAACTTGTCAAAGAGACATGTGCCAGTCAAACAAATCAACAGCCCAGAAAAACTTGACAAGGAGACGTGTGCTACTGTATCAGTGTCGTGTTTCCCTAGGTCCAGCTACAGCCCGAAGTTGCACCTCCTGGAGAAATATTTTAAAAAGCCGTTGTCCCTGTCTTCAGACCTAGGCTCACAGAGATAACTTGGAATCAAAAAGGTTTATGATAAATTGCAGTACTTCAGACTCACTGCAGGCTAAGAACTCACAAATGAGCAGTAGCTGATGCAGGGTGAACTCTTTCATCTTCCAAGGCAAATGCTTGGGACTGTGAGCCCTATCTCATAGACACTTTTTTCTCATTCCCAAAGTCCTAATGGAGGTCATGCCAAAAGATGTTCTGAACAACACCAGGTACTCATATGGTACCTTCCCCATAATGGTTGCAAGGGCTTACTCTGTTTTTTACCTCTGTCGCTTCTGAATCCTCAAACGATTGCTGGGATCTGCTAGTTCTAATAAAAATGTTTCCTGAGCTGCCACATTCAGCCATGGGTCTAAATCAGATTTATCTGCACTGACACGTGTATGCTTTTGAGGTTTAATCAATTTCCCTCCCTATCCTGAACAACTTAACCCCAAAAAACATAGTATAGAGAGACCTGAGCTGGACATGGACATCCTTTTCCTTGTTATTCTGCACTTTCTAAAGAGAAAAGGCATTGAGTATAATAACCTTAAATAACAGCTAACTCCAGGATCTAAAACAAGTACACTGAACAATTTATTCAAGCACATCATGCTGTTCTTCCACCTCCTTGGTAATGAATGCACAGCATCACCATGGCTGAAAGTTAAAGGGGATATTTCTTCTGGCAGTGCCCTCTGGGTCCGTTAGGCTGGCTTATCCAGCAATTGTGTTGGCAGTTTGGAGTTTTTCCCAGGATCTTCTATGGCTAGGGATGCTACAGGCCACTTTATTAAATGTCAATGCCCATTGCAGATTAATTTTTTGGGGGAGGGGTTTCAACCTTAGAATGTTTTCCTTCTGCTTCACATCAAAAACTCATCTATTAAAAAGTCTTTTCAGAAAGAGTCCTTTCTTTTGGAATGAAAAACTCTTACTTGGAATCCTACTGTGCAGCACTGACTCTTCCATATTGGGAGATAGAAAATTTTCCCCATCTTGCCCTTGAATCTGCAGTTGCAACCCCTCTTCCAGCACAGGCTCAGAACACACCTCTGACTCATAATGCCTGTTCCAGTGTATAAGCAGCAAGTAGACAAAAACATGAGATAAGTGAAACCTTTCCTCCTGCAGTCAGAGGGAGGTGGAACTCATGTAGACCAGTAAAAAAATAGGTGTTGAAATACAGTGTTGGAGGAGGATGAAGAAATTCCATAATCCTTATCTCTGTCCCTGAAAAAATCACTCTCTTAAACCACAGACCACAGCAAGTTCCTATCTGTGGAAAATCAGACTTATTTTGCCATTCATGCTAGTGCAGTTGCCATCTGAAAGCCTCAAAGCTGCATTCCTCGATGCCTGTGGCCATATCAAATTTTTGAGAAGCCACCAAGAACCATTATCTGGAAAATGGTGCTTCATTTACTCTTTGACTCTCAAAGAATGTTTTGTCTTCCTCTCTGTTTTGTGAAGTGCTGTCAACACTTAGAGTGAAGTTTATTGTAAATACACAATAATAACAACTGTGCACATTCATCTCCCATTCAATTCCTATGTAAATTTATGTTAATGTGTATGCAGATTAGGTCTGCCCCCCTTGGTCCTGGAAAGTTGTCAGAATGACACATGGGTTCTGAAGAGGTTGTGTACTACTGATCTGCAGTTTTTGTATAGTATTCAATAACTGGCAAGCCAGTAACAAGAGACTCTGTATATTTGTCTTCACTTCTGCTGGATAAATCAATGGAGTCTTCTAGAGTCTGACTAACCTAAGAAGGACTTTTCTAGAGTCCAGGCAGAATTAAAAAGAAGTGTCTAAAACTCCACCTCTAAAGCCATGACCTGCTATTTTTATTTCTATTTCTCAATAGAACAAATACATGTTGGATCTTTTGAAAAATTGGGTAGTACAAGGGAGCCCAGTATGTTTCAAGATCTGATTTGCCATTTATGTAACAGAAAAGAATTTTTTTCTCCCTAATATTTAGTAACCACTAAACCAATGCCTGGAGTTTATGAGTGCTCCTCACTTTTTGTTGACTAAACCAGTACACTTTTCAAGAGAGCTTCAATAAGTCATTTATTTTATTCTTTCCTTCTCAACCTCCCTTTTCTCTGTCCTAACATAAAAAAATACTGATCTTCCACCTCTTTATGCAGCCAGAGCCATTTTTAGTACTCAGATCAGACCCATGGGAAGGCAGCTGCAGTGCTGCTGTTGGCTGTTCTCTGCTTTCCTGACATGGGTGTTTTGCTATGACTCTTTCTAGTCCTTTGCAGTAAATAGAAACTAATCTTTAGCTCATCCCGTGACTGTGTCCCTACAAGGCTCCCAGGCACTTCTTAAATAATCACAACAGGACTTAAATTGGGACTACAAGAGATACACGTGCTCTTTGCACTGGGATGAATTTCTGGTAATCCAAAAGGGGTTGGGTAAATTGCCATCAGAAACAGCAGGTGCCATAAATTTTGGCTAGGAAGACGTATCAGACAACAAAAGTCCAATTGCCAGAAAGTATTTATACTCCTGCAGTTCACAGCTGAGGACTTGGTCCTGACCTTTGATAGACAATGCATATTTGTTCTTGTTAGAAACTCGGTTGTGCTTGGAGGGTAAGATTGCGCCCAGAGCTGATAAAGGTGGGAGTTGAGTCATCAGTTCAGAATGAGGCAGCAGTCTCCTGACCAAAATCACCTCCCATCCTAATAATATTTCATAGACTGAGGTGGCCAGTGATTTTTGGGGAAAAAAACTGAACAAACCAAGAAGTAACAAGACAACAAATTAAAACAGAACTGTACCTCATAGTCTAATGAGAAACTTCAGTCACCATTTATTTCTGTCCTTTCAGCTGATTTAAAGACTGATGCTGAGGAAATCTCTTAATCCTTCAATTCTTCGCACTTCAATCTGGTTCAGAGTGTTATTTCACTCTACTTTTTAAATCTCATTTTATTGAAGGCAATGTTAGCCCCAAGAGAAAAACAAGCAAAATAAAAACAATTAGAGCCTGGAAGGAATCTGTATTTTTTCTCTGAAATAGAGCCCCATGTCAGACAGCTTTCCACATACCTTGTTCATCACAGGTTGCATTATGGCATCCCATCAGGCCCATTCAAACCAGGTTGCAAAGGTATTGTGGCTGGGATCCAGCGCTGCTTTCCCTGCCCATGATAGCTGTTGGTGGTGATTTCATCTTAATCATTTTCTCTCTTTCCACCTCTCATGCAGCTGCCTTCCTGTCTTGATAGGACCAAAGTGCAGCTCATGGAATCTATATGATAATCACAAAAATAGCTATATCTGTTGAAAAATGGATTTAATTCCCCCTCTAAACCTTTGTGTATTGCCAACTGGGGGTGTGAAACCAGCTGGCAAAAGATGCGTTCATTTCGATTTCATGACTTTCATATACTGCAGCTCCTTGACTTTAAATGGTTCCTCCCCTCTCTAATGAGAGTACCAAGGCCTTGATTAACAGCCCTCAGTTTAAACAAAGTTTTGGAGTTTCTTTCCATGGTAACTTCTCTGCGGATGTCTGACAGCCTGCTCAATCCAGGGCAGCAGAATGCCTGTTCTTTCACAGCATGAGCATTTGTCAGAGGCACTAGGAGTCAGGCTTGGTGAGGATTTGTATCCCTGAGCAGTCTGCAGTAACTTGCACAACAGCGTGGGAAGCAAGCTTAAAAGTAGTGCTGGTAAAACTGTGAAAAACTAATTTCATCAATGTTTTCAAAATGTAAAGACTTGGAATGGACGATGTTTTACTTTTTTAAACTGTTTTATCCCTATTCTTATAAAACACATTTTTATTTATTGAAAAGCTTGTTTTCAGTACATTGTGTGCTTTTTTTTTTTTTTTTTTAAGTCTAAACAGGATTTTAGAGAGATGACTAGGCAGTGTGAGAGAAAAGCCTGGTATGTTTTTTCACAGTTATAAGAGAGAAGTGAAAGGCAATTTCTTGGGAAAGATTCCTTCAAGACAGGTAGAACCATCCAGATCAGAGCTTTGAATCTGGGCTTAGAGGGCATGACTGAGCCCTGTTGGATTTTTATTTAACATTTAGATGAAGTTCTGTTTTGGCTATGCTTGACAGTCAGAAAGCTACACTTACTTTCAGCCAAAGCATGAAAGGAAATACTGGGGTCTTGGGGTATGGAAGGAAAATGGAGAGAGGGGGTAAATCAGCCCTAAGTAAAAAGCTCCCATGAAGTTGGTAGCATAACCAGACAAACAAAGCAAGAAAAAGAGAGTGAAAAATTTCAATCACAGAAGTCAAAAGCTGCAGCTGTCTTACAGGGAAGGAATACATTGCATCTCATTTCTGCTGTGCCTTCTGATACTATCTACAGAAAATCTATCACCAGTTGAAAGAGGGTTACATTCCTTGTCAATGCATTCCACCACACTGGTGTCTTGACTTTCAAGAGTTCATTAGATGCACAGTCATGGAATTTTCTTTGAAACAGAAAGATAGTACAAGCTCCTTTATTTTGGCCTCATAGAACCATTAATAACTCCATTTCTTTATATATTAATTTGCCTCCATTTATTGCTTCAGCTATCAGCAACACAATAAATTTACCTTAAAGCAAATTGTGACATATCTTTCTCTATATATTCCCCCATCCATGTATATATACAACCTCCGCACATATATGCATATACATAAACATAAAACATGACAATGAATAGCAGAATTTACTGAAAGGCAAGAAAAAAACTAGCATATTAAGAAACAGGAGAAAATTAACTCTGAATTATAAATAATACAGGTTAAGTATTAGACATATTTTATACTTTGTTTTTCTGCCATTATTCCGTTTCTGTGATTATGACATTTTATTCTTGCATTCCTATCTTTCAGGAAGGTAGCTGCTCTGGAAGATCCCATTGAACTGGGATACTCATGGAGAAATCTGACTAGTTTGTTTAGAGGGAAACGACAAAACTGGAGTCAAGAGATGAAAAGAGAATGCTAAGAATACAGCACAGTCAGTGGAGAGTGGTAACAGCTATGGAGCCTTTGTCTTTGAGCACGAGCTGAAAAGCCCAAATAGATTCATGTTAACAGTGCCAGACTGGCAGCTCAGTGAAGTCATTGTACATGTCCCCACCAACTACAAAGAGCTTTAGTCTGACATTAGGACCTGTTCCTGTGCTATATTTTCTTCCCATGAAATATCTGCCTCCATAAATATTTCTTTCTACTAGCAATATGGATGCAAACTTCACTCAAGGGAGACATAGGACTGGGAGAGCAGAGTATGCTTGAAATGGAATTTAACAGGATTCTACCAGCTCTACCAGCTTGGTGTCAGCTCTTCTGTCCTTAAGACTTAGAAAAACCAGGTTTCTGAGCAGCTTAGAAAACTGTTCTGTCTTCATTAGAATTTAGAAATATCTACAAGAGTTGTAACAATACAGCCTAATTTTCACCCAGGGAGTTCCAAGCACAGTGAGTGAAAAATGAAGGAAGTCACCTGCAAGTAATTGCTGTACCTCATAAGCAGAGCACAGAATTGTTAGTCTCATTAAAGGTGATAAAAGCAGGACTCTTCATCTGGAGAACCTGTGAAATCACTGCATGTGAAATATGATTTAGTCCTTATCCTCAGCCAAAAATGATGGGAAGCAAAGCTGCTCTGCTCTACCTCTTCACTGAATTCAGAGCTTTCAGCCATTGATACAGCACACAGCCAGAGCACTGCACCAATGGACTCTGCCACTGGCAGGAATGGCATGAAGTCCATGTCTGGATCAATACAGTGTTGTAGGACACTGTTGGTGCACTGTTAGTGGGAATACCACAATCTCAAGTTCCAGACCCAAGGCTGTACATAATTAGCACTTCATGATGTACAAGAGAGAATTGTTATATAAACCAGTAAAGATGTACATATCCCACCCCAGACAACAAGGTAGACATGCAAGTCCCATGTGTAATTCAGATTTAAACACTATCCAATGTGGCAGGAATATCAGTGTCCTAACTTATAAAAGGAGCATTTTCAGAGTTTTCACCAGGAAACAAAAGAGGAAAAAAAGGAAAATAAATTCTGCCTCAACATCTTGCAAGGAGACAGTCACCTCTCCAGGGTTTCTTCCTCAGTTCGGCAGAGTTCCTTGCCTTGTTTGGATAACGAATGCACATTCATAAGTCCATGTGTGCTCAGACATCTGTAACACTACATCATTTATGCCACAGCCAAAAGACATTCTTACTTTCCCTGACAAGTGAGGGGACAGCTCAAGCTGGTGTAATTCACCTTTTGTCCATCAGTAGACAATTCTAGTACAACAATGGAGGCAACATATTTTTGGTGGGAAAGGAGGGAAGTAAGTTTACATTTGTCACTTCTGTAACACTTCAGAGAATCTGAATAAAACAGTGTTTTATTCATGTGTTGGTGCAACTGTCTCCCTAAAAATCAGTGTCTCTTGCACTGAAAATTTGTTTTGATTGCCCTGTCCTAAGTAGAACACCATAAAAGTGATACCACATAGGATCCTCTTCAAAATATCATTTTATGCCAGAGGATCTCTGAGCCTAAACATTTCCTTTCAGACACTTTATTCCCAGAGGAGCCTGGCTTTCTGCAAGAGCCCTTTGTAGTCCAGCTGGATGTCATTACATAATTAAGCCTGTGAGCCAGGAGGTAGTCTTGAGCATGGCAATTTCACAATGTAAGATCAAAATGTTATTCTTTCTTTCAAAAGACCTGGTGCCATTTGTTGTAGTGCCTTTATGCAAGGGATCAAATACAGTATTGATTATTCATTATTACCTTTAAAGAGGTCAGGAAGCTTCTGGAATTCAGAAGATTTCTGGGGATCTGAAGTGATATAAGGCCTCAGGGCTTGATGACTCCTCCTGACCTGAAGCTTTGAAATATCACCTGCTGTCTGGATTGTTCCTACTTGCTGCCTGGGATTTCAAAGTCTTTCTCTCTCCCTTTTCCCCCCTTCAATGTCTTACAGACATTGCCAGATCAAGAGAAGCAAAGAATGCAAAAGAAAGTGAAAGTGAGAAGACCAGGATTTGGAAGCCCAGCTGGCATACATCTGCTTTGCTAAGCTTGAATTGAAAATGAGAATCATTATTCTTGTTCTGCTGCATCCTACTGTGTTTGGTTATTGCATCACATGGAAGAGGCAATGGGCATACCCTGTGGCCAGCTCCATTGCCTTCAACGTGGGTTAACCAACTGCCCAATATCCCAACACAGGGAGTTTTTAAACCTTTCTTTGCAAATTTAATCTTTGGGCACATTCAAATGGAGGAATGTTTAGAGGAGACTGGGACTGTCACTATGTGAAGACCCTGACAGAATTTAAAATGCTATCTTCATCAGTGAAGAAAAAAATCAATATCGCGTTGATCTAAACACTATATTTAAAGTTTCCATTTTCAACAACAGTGCCTTTATGTTGTAGAATAAACCTCCAAGAATGCTTTTTGGCAGATGGTTAAATATTTAAGTAGTTGGCCACAGATTTTTAAAAATTGAGATAATTAGAATACTTGAAGCAGTTAATATTTATTAGTCATGAAGAGTTTGACAGATTAGATGATTTCCTACCCACACATTCTCTGGCAGAAAAAAAAACAAACCCAACAAACCAAACCAGGACCCCTTATCTTTCATGCTATGGGTAACAAACTTTGATATGATGCAGAAGTGGAAGGCATGGACTTCCCAGTTTACTTAGTATGAGACACTGAGAGTAGTTGCTGTCACTTAATTCAAGAAAAGGCCAGGAAAAAAATATGGGAACAACAAGATCTCTGTGGAAATGCACAGAGTTCACCCTGGAAAGTGCCCAGGATTAAAACCTTGAAGACTGAATCTTCTGCACCACTTCAACTTTCACTATAAATTACAATGTCCCTAGCAAGGTTGCAGGGCTACTCCAGTCACCAGGGATCATGAGAAAACCCATTTCCTATTAACCTTTTTCTTTCTGTTGACCTTCCTTCCAGGACAGGAGATGGATGGAACAAAGCCAGACGAGTCCTGGGGCACTCCAGAACTGCATCAGAGAAGACACCAAGACACAGTGGAGTCTTGGCCTCCTGTCCTTAAAATGAGAGACAGGAGGCCAAGAACTGACAGATTACTGAGGCTGCTCTGGGGCCCAGTTTCACCAAGCATGTCTTCTTTCAACTGTCCAGAAATCTGGCTGAAAATAAGGATTGCTGGCTGTCCTACAGACTGTCAATACCTGTAAATGTTCAAACAGTACCTAGGCATAGACAAAGCCTAATTTTGCATGGATGTTACTAATGTATGGTAGAGCAGCCACATGGAACTCCTAGTCAGCAATTCATGAAAAACATGAAGATACCACCAGTGTTAGACTATATAGCTGCCTGGCTGGAAAGAGACCTACCTCCATTATATCCTACCTCTCCTTTTTTAATATCACCACTGAATGGTCACTATATGCCCCTGTATGAAGCCTCTTGGCTCATTTACACTCACAGGTAATAAAACACCTCAGTAATGACATTTGCGTGTAGTGTTAAAAGGAATGAATGCATAGGATTAATTAGGGCAGGCAGGGGGATGAGTGGAAAGGATCTTCATTGCTGTCTACACAGCAAGGTCAAGAGCAGACAGGAGTAGATTACACACCTGCTCTTACCTGGTACAAACCAGTAGGGCAGGACTGACTGCCCTGCAGGCTGATCACAGCCCTGATCTGGAGTCACATCAGCACTGCCCTCGAGGAAATCAAGAGACATGTTGGGAAGTAACTTTGGATACCACCCTGTGCTGGTGCCAGTTTGCTCTCTTAAGGGGATGGTAGCTGGAGCAGAGCAATCTGTCAGCTACACCCTCCCTTCCTGTGATCAGCAGAGATGAACTGCTGAAATCACTGAGGAGATTTTTCTTTATCCTACAAAAAAAATCTTTGAGGGCAATCCTTGTCATAGACAAAATGATAGGGTATTTTTCTCAACTTTTTAATTTTAATTAAAATGATTTTAGAGATATTTTTCCAGTGTCACCTTGTCTGACAATAGCAATTCATGCTTTAATTATCTCATTGGCATAGTGAGACTGTAGGAAAACTGGTAGAATTATGAGCTACAACGAAAGAAAAACGTGGTTTAGATGTGCAAACACTCAGAAGTTTCCAGCTTTCATAGGTTTTTTAAAAAAATCTGTTAACGTTTCAGTATCCTTCCTCTTCAAGGGGAATCCACAATTCTTAACCCTTAAGAGCACCATCACGACTCGTTGCAAACCAGAAGACAAGACAAGAATAGAACCCAGCAATAAAAAAAGTTACAACCTTTTTAAAAACAAATATCTGAGGATCACATTACTTACCATAAAGAAAAAAAAAATGAAATGAGCACACATTGTTTCCTCTTGAAGTACCCAGAAGAAAAATCTACACCTTAAAAAGGTTTGACCTCAATATAGGCCATAATGTAGAAATGTGAGGATCTTGGAAAGTTGTGCTTTTCCTGGATTGAGGCCCAGATTTTGTAATATATCTTGCCTGTTACTATTTTTCTTGCTTCTTCCAGAGTAGAAAAGGTTCTTTTGAAGAAATGTGTTTTCTAGACACTTTGATACACCAGAATTGGGGTCTGTTTAAATACTTCAAATTTGACATTTATATGCATGTAGTTATAACATTTTGTGAATGTGAGCCAATATTGCCTTCTCTGGATCCAGTTCTTCCTATCAATATGTTGTAAGACACTAGACAGAGCAGTGTCTACCCTAACATGCAGAGTATGCACTGGCCAGACAAATTACAGTAAAACACTCAACTTCCTCTGCCTTTACCTTCTTCACCACAGTTTTAATGAACAGCACCTGAAAGAATTTATGCCCAAGTTGAAACTGGAGTTACAGGAGTGGCACACAGTGGTGGTACATCACATCTGCTTGGAAAAGGAACATTTTCTTCCTCTCAACCTTACTTCACACAAGGAAATATATCAGTAGTTTGATCCACTGGCTATCCATGGTATGAGTGTTGCCTCAGAGGCCATTTTCCTACCCTGACCACAAGGTGCTTTTGCATGTTGATCTGCTATTCGGTTCCCGACGCTTTCCAGGCTGAGTTGAAACTGTGGCTACATGACATTAACCCTACCTAAGATGCTCATGGCCTGTCACATGCATCCCTCTCTTTTGCTATCTACACAGTATATATGAAAATACTTTCCTGTGTGTTATCTTATACCAGTTGACTGAGAGAACCAGAGCAATAGAAAGACAAAGTCTGATCAATATTTTTCCCCCAGATATACCTCAAAATCCATCTAGAAGGGGGCTAGCCATACAATAATTCATGATTACTAGCCCCATTAAAATTAATTCCTGCCATATCTTATCAAACAGTTGTCCATGAGAGAAAGTTTTCCCTACTGGAACATGCATAAGTCACTCCAACTTTTGTGGTTGTGAACTGAAAGCAATTCTTTCTCCACCTTCCAATGTTTGCTCAGGTGCAGTTTGGTTTCCATGTGGACTGATTGAGGAGAACCTGCCCCAACCAGCAAGTGAACAGGAGTCACCAAACAAAGTCCTCATCCCAAAAGAGTCTGTTACATGAAAGTGCACAACATAAAAAAATCTTTGTATTTGTGACTTACTGTAAGTCCTTAGGAGGTTTGCCTTTAAGGATGACTACATTTTTAATCAAACAGCAAGGCATGCAGTATGTAAAGTTCATGCTAGCTTGAGCGGCAGCACACTCTGTTTTTCCCCTGGTGAGCAACCCCCTCTCAGCCCCTGAGCTTTAGCTGGTGAGGTTATGCAGCCTTGCCTATTAGGACTGCTCTCAGCCACATGCCTGACTGCACTCTCAAGTCTCAGGGCCAAGAGTAAACTTTGAAGGAACTCTGCCAATTAAATGTAAGCAGAAAACAAAGTCCTTATTTTTCAGCAAAGCTAATGTGGTCAGAAATGTTCTCATGCTGCTGCTACTGATAATTATTATTTTGCATTCAGTAATGATGGCTTTTAACTCAATTTGAATATTAAATTCTTTCACGAAAATGAAGGTATCTAAAAATGGGAATTGATCAGATTTTCATTGCTAAATAGACTAAATATATTTTACTACTGGTGAAAAGTGAGCCCTTCTGTGACAAATGTTTTACAATCTTGTTTTGGGAATCTTACAGGAAAAAAAAAAAAGCTTAGATGGCATGCATTATCTACACAGGCGAAGACAAAACACTGCAGAAAGGTTAGCTCAGATGAATTCCAGTAAACTCTTTACATCATTTCATAGTCCAAATAGACTACAGCAGGTTGCAGAAAACATATTTGAGGAATGACATACAAAATTTAGTAGACTATACTTGAATTAGTTCTTGCACTTTCTCTATTTAAATGTAATTGTTTCAGTCCTCAGTTCAGATACAATAATGTTCTAGTTTCAGTGTTTAACTATTCTGCTGGGTTGTGACCCTGCCTACAATGAATCTAACAGCACAGACAGACTCCAAAGAGGTCTTAACTTAAAAATGACACATTTTCAATCCCTTTATCTTCTTTTTCTTTTCCACATTAGAAACAAGTGGTGTACATACTACTAGAAAACTCCTTTCCAGTGCTTGAAGGACCTTGATTGTAATTTTGCTACCCTATGAGACAATTAAAAGCTGTGGCAGGGGAGATGGTCATCTGATTGTCAGAGCTTGCCCAGAGCTTCTAGTGCAGTCTGGGCACCAGGTAAAGCAAGAAGGGTACAAGAAATTTCACAATGTCCCAGACAGATGCTTGGTTGCCTGCTTCACTGCATCAATGGATGTCTTGGAAACAGACCTTGTGGGAATATATTGGATTCATTTCTCTTGGGGCCTCCTAACACCCTCGTGAAAGTCTTGGGTAGGTGCCAAACAAAAGGGAGAACAAAGAATTCTTCTTTAAAAAGCCCTTCAAAAAAGATCAGGTGAACTTCAGCTTAAAAGAGAAGTAAAAATGTGACCATTCCAAAGGGATGCTTGTAATTTCTATCATGATTTCCATAATTCAATACCTTACAATTATGCATTTCAAAGTCATCTGAAAGTACCAATAAAGACAGATTGATTACTTTATTTGTATACATTGCTATGAGACATTATCATTCAATGCTGCCAAAGTGAGTTCCATGCCAGCCCTTGATCTAAAATTAGAGTAAGGACAAGAAGGTGTTCTTTCCTCTACAATGATCACCTAAACCCAAATGAGCCAACAGAGGCTGAGAGACCAAAATGCAGTTGGTACCAAGGGGTGTTTGCTGATGAAAAACCACAGGACCTCCAAACAGGCCCCTTGGAACTTGCTTGAGAACATATACAAATTTCAGCACCCAGTCAGCAAAATGATAAAAATATTCACTAGAGGTAGGGCTTGAAATTTACCCAGAGAAAGTGACTAGGCAGGGCAGACAGACTGTGCAGCAGCATGAAGGACTCAGAATGGTTTTGATTCTCCAAAAAACATCATTGGTCATAACAGAAGTAGAAGGTATTCTGCACTGACTTCTCCCTGCACTTGCTCCTCTGAGAACAACAGAGATCTCACAGTCTCCATCCCTGCAGCTCTGCCCTGCCTGGGCAGGGCAAGAAATCTCAGCCTTGTGCCTGGGCAGTGCCATGTCACAGAGGGTCAAGGAAATATCTTTTGGGTCTTACTTCCACAGGCAAGTTTGGCACTTCTTCACACCCACCTTTCTGCTCTTGAATTCCAGCACTTGGTTAAAGTAGGGAATCTGTTGCTCTCTGGAAGACAATGCCTTCCATATAACCCTGACCCAGTGTAGATACAAGGTACTGAGCGCTCAACCTGCACCACAGCTGCTCCATCCAGGACTCAAAGGATTGCCCTCATCTAACTCCACAAGGGCTCAGCCTGCTTTCACCTTAAGACACAAGATGGGTTTGTGTGTGTGTACCTCAGGTTATTTCTGTGCATGCTTCATGTGTGCATCGGCCCAGATCCATGAGTGTGTGTAGAGACAGATAAACAGATAATCTGGAATTGTTTCAAGACAAGGGAGACATTTCTCTTTATTTCTTTCTTTCTAGTCGTTTTGCAACAACTTGGCCTTGGGATCTTCCAGGGAGGTGTGTGTATATTTGAGGGACACGCCTGTTTTCACAGCTCCTGCCTTACATCAATTTAAGCATCTTTCCTACACCTGGAGGAGTTCAACAAACATCAGCTCACAGGTGTCACCCTCCATTGGCTGAAGGCTGGCTCCAGTGAGTCTAGCCAATATCTGCTTTGGCTATTAACAGCCTTGAAGAGGCCAAGCTCAGTGTGTGTGGGGAAGCAGGGGGAGGAAAAGGTGGAAGGAAAAGGAAGGGGGGTTACATGTATGTGCATGTGCATTTGCTGCTGCTTTAAGTTTCCATCCATTTAAGAGTTTAAATACTAGTCAAGCACTTAAAAAAACATTAGGACACATTCCAGCTTTCTCTGCCAGTCAGAGGGAAAAAATGTTTGAAACCTTGCATCTCAGCACCCCAAGGGCTTTATGATTTGTTAGGTTTAGTAGTTCAGAGGATTAAAAAAGACAGAAATATTAGTAGAAAAAGAAGAGGAAAAAGTCAATGCATTCACTGAAGCAAATCTAATGGGTTGCTGGGCCAGAGAAGAAAAGGTTCTACTACCTGACTGAATCTTATTTATATTTCTTGCTCCACAATAAAAAATAATTTTCCAGACATTCCCCCTCCTTTTTTTTTTTGCTATGCTAGTCACATTTCCTAAATCCTTTATCAACGACTGCTCTGCATATGAATGGGATGTAATTGAACTGTCACATTCATGAAGGTCAGTAACCTTTCATTAGGAAGAATGTGTCTTTCTTGATAAATTGGAAAGTCCCTGAGGATTCGAAAGCATTTTTTTTTATTTCATTCTTTCAAATATACCTTTAAAATCTAACATGGATCATTCTTTCTTTTCATAGTACTCTGACAAACCCCTTGTCTTTCTCTTTGTCATAGGCAGTTCCATGCAAAATATTCAATCACAAGCTTTTACCATGACCTTCTTAAAAATTAAATGGGAAGCATAAGCCCCCCACCCTCAACCCCTCACTTTGAATTGCAGATAGCTAATACTTCTGCTTAAAAATCCCCAAAAGTCAAAACCTTGAGATTAGAAGCTTTGCCATGTCCTTGCCTCTTCAGATTGATTTGAGTTTCCACTGTAATGCGACCTAAGTCACACTCTGCTGGTGCCAGTGTATCAGTCCATCTTCTTGGTGTGTCCATTCTGTGCAGATGGACAGACAAATACACCAAGTAGTGACAGGCTGTATGAGAAAAACAAATTGGGGCAGAGAATGGTGCTTGAAAAAATATATTTAGTACTGCAGAGAGTTTTAGATCTCCACCACAGGTAGCTGCATGCAACTCATTCTTCTCTATCTAAGGAAAATAGGCTTTTCAAAGGGTTGGTTTTGCACCTTGATCTGCACCCTGACACAGCAGGGTACTTAAAAGAAACTGGTTGGCTGCCAAGTTCATAACTGCTGCCAGAAGTTCAATTCCTCCTCCAGATTCCAATCAGAAAGCATGCAGCAGGATGCATGGAAATGTGTTGAGCTTCCCACCCTTACCAGTGCAAAGGTGCCTTCAGAGGTGTTAAAATACTACCAAGACTTCTGAGGCAGAAGCCATCTGTTCCTGTGCCATGTTCTAGCTAGCTAAGCCTAGGGCCCATCTTCAGCCAGTTGAATGGCTGGGGACTGACTGTCAAGAGGCCAGAAGAAAGGCAACTTGGTGAAAAGTCAGCCATGGTCAAGATAGCAACACCACAACACGTAGAAGGTGAGACCTGATAAATGGAAGCAAGCATCTGACCTTCTGTGTTAGCTATTCAAATGCTGCAAAAAAGTAACATGAATTACAGGTTTTTGAGAGCTGGCAGAAGATTGTGTTTTTATTGTCAGCATCCATAAAATTGTGGTGATTTAAGGTTCACCCCATAAGATGGAATATAGAGGAAAGAGGAACCAGGCACAATTGCTAAGCAGCTGAAATACTTTGATGGTATAGGCCACACTGGAAGCTTTTTAGCTGGAAGGAAAAAAGAAGTAAACATTTCTTTTCATTTTTGGCAGGAATGATTGAAGAATTAATACTTTAATTAGGCTTTACTCAGTTTTCTCAAGACTCTTCTCAGCTAGTGAATTCTGTTGGGTTCATATGCCCAGCTTTGAATGGGAATCATTTACTGCAGTACCACAGAATGGATCAGTAACAGAAGTCATAGAAAAAAGACTCTCAAAAAGCAAAAAAATACAGATTCTGCCTGACTTCCATATTAACATCCTCCTTCAGCAGCAAGAGTATGTTTGATTTTGCATGGAGAGGGTCTTTATCTAAAAGCTGGATGTCCTCTCATGCTCCAGTTCTGCAATCATTCTCCAGACACAGAGTTCATGGTGAAGGGTAGCCAGGGCTGCCCAGAAGCATAAATCAGCCTAGACAATTCATCATCTGAATTCTCTCTGCCACTGGTGAAGTAAGGTTCTTGTGATAACACTGAAGAAAAAGACTAGACTTCCTCAGTGGCCAAAGATGTGTGGCAAACACCACCTAGGACTTTTAAACAACAGAAAGTCCTCCATACGCCATCACTTTCAGTGCCACCACATTCAGGCTGCTCAATGGAAGAGTCTAATGTAGGAACCCCCTCTACAGTGGCATCTGAGGTCAATATGCAAAAAGTGATTCAGACATCTAACGAGCAGGACCCACGATGCATCAAGCAGGCAGGACTGACTTCTCCATGTGCCCAACTTCGGTACCAAGATGACTTTTCTTTCCGCTGACTGCACAGGAAGCCAAGGTCTAACAATTTGGCAAGGTGTGCAGGATTGCTCACCAGTCTCTTGATCTGACACATTGTCCTTGCTCCTGTTCCATACTGGGCAACAGGAATGCAGCTCCCAGTTTCTAGCTCCCAGCATCATTGGTGCTGTGTGGAATACATAAACACATTCTTGTGTGGTGCTTTTCAGCTGTACATCAGGAGATGACTTTATAGGGACACCTATTTGGGAGGCAAGATGCTGACTGCTTTACTAGAGAGAGTTAGCAAAGAAGAATAAACAAGTTATATTTTAATCTAAAGCACATTAAGTGTTGAGCCACCTAATATGGTCCAAGTTATGGACCGGTTTTCCCTTGCATCGACTTGGAGGCCATTGATGATTTAATCTCCTGCAATGTATTTGGGTGCATCAGTGATCTGGAGAATGTTTTCATGCAAGTGCCCAATCATCCAGACACTTCCAGTTGCCAAAAAACCAAAATTAACTGACAGTCAAATCAATTCAAGTGGAAGACCACAATCTTGGAAAAGAACCTACATCAAAATAAATATTTTTGCAGATATTTTGTAGCATGCCTGCCCTAAAATGCCCCATAGGCAATAATTCCCAAGGTGTATTATTTTTGTTCTCAGATAAAATGTTAATAGCCAAGTGGACACGAGGTTACTGCTTACAGATCTCTGGAGAATCAGTGTTTTGAGAATTGTACACTTTGGTCCTCTGTCCAGAGCATACTAATTTATTTCCTCACTTGAAATTGGAGGTAGTTTCCTACATTTCAGTACTCGGATTCATATGCTGCTAAACCTTTCTGTATATCAGAGAAGTCAGATTCCAAGATTTCAGTAGATAACTGCATATGGAAAAAGAACAGAGCAGTATGTCACCTCACTCTATATATCCAGACCAAAAACAATGAGACTTCTCAAGCACTCCACACTGTGTATAAAATAAAAGTCATTAAGGAATTTGTTTATAAGTGTGTTAAGCATTTTCTAGGCAGGCGGTGAATGAATCCACTTTACCACTTCATGGCTTTACAAAGAAGCCCATCCATTAACATGGGAACCCTCTTGTTTGCATTTCTTAACAGCTGACATTTGTACCTTTCCAAGGAAAGCGAAGGGCATCTCATTGCCTCATTGTTTAAATCAGTGTGAAAATAATGGGGATGATAGGGAATTGGAGCTAATTTCCTTTGTCTCCTATTCAGCAGATAATGGTGGTATGCGTGGGATGCTAAAGGCCAGGCAGAGGAGGTGACCTGAAGATGACTTCATTCTTATGAGGTTTATCAAAGGCTCCTGTCAGTCAAATGCATGCTGAGAGATTGGGGACTGGCCATCTGGTCCAAAGTTAATCAAAGAGGAAAAAAGGAAAGTGAGGAGGTGAAAAATCCCCCTGTCAGCTTTGTGGAAGGTGGAGGCAGAGGCAGACGGAAGAGGGAACCCTTGTGCTCCCAGACTTAAAGGCTGCAGAGGAGACACAGCAGAGTGGGGTGGAGGAGCAGCAGGGAAAGGGAAAGATATCGTTGTTTTGAAATTTCCCTGGGATGATCTCACACCAGCTTTAAGTGGCAAGCCTGAAGGTCACTGCTGCTGTTAGCCATGCAGAGCAGAGGCAGAATTGTTTCACTTGTCCTCAGAAGAAAAAGGGGGAGTGACTGACTCACAGTAGGGAACCGGTGTAATATAAAGCACAGGGTTTTCTGTCACAGAGCCAGACTTCCTTCCTCTGAGTTTTGCTTCTTGCAAGCAGGAACAAGAGGTATAGCTATGCCACCTTCATGTCCTGCAGATTCAACCATACCCCACTCCTCACCTTCTACCCCCTCCACCCACTGGGCTCAAAACCAGGTGTCCTGCAAGCACTACCCACATCCAAGAGATTGGCAGACTTTGCCCATAATGGCTTTTCTGTCAGTACTGACCCACATACATTTTTGCACTGTGCGTAAGCTAAGAGGGGCATAGAGCAGGAATTTATCCACAACTTGGTTTATGCTGGGCATCACACAATGCTTGTACGTGAAAGTGAAGACACCAATCAGTTAACTAAAATATTGTTTAAATGTGTGTGCGTGTGTTATGCAAAAATACATTTCTTCACCAAAGATGCATTCTGAAGTAAAAACACCAGAGTGTGACAGCCTGATTTCCATAACTAGCCCTGTTCAGCTGCTCAAATCAGCTAAATAGAGACATATTTTTAAAACTACAAACGTCCAGATTGTGAATCCCTCCTTCATGCTGGCAAGTAGTCATGCTAATGAGTAGTCTCCTTGACTCCAGGGGAAAAACTCTTGCCAGCAAAGGTTTCACAATCTCAGCTCTAAACATTTCTGAAATGATTAACCAATGTGAATGAACTTAAAACAAAACAGAAAAAAAAAAAAAAAAAGAAAAAAAGAAAGAAAGAAGAAAAAAAAAGAGGAAATAAGGGAAGGGTTTTTTTAAGGGCTGCAGATTAAGGTTGAGCATTATATGTGTTCATGGAATCAGCAGAGCAAGGGATGAATGTGATTCCTGTGGTACACAAACACACACACACACACAGAGGCCCCTCCGCCCAGGACAGAAACATCCTAAACCAAAGAGAATGAGAAAAAAAGAATTTGGCTGCCTCATATACCTGGGGGTGGGACTTGCTTCTCCATCAAGTTTCCATTCTGCATCTTCCTCAGGTCGAGGTCCAGTCAGGCCCCCATAGAGAGGAACATATGGAAAACAGTGGCAACAAGTTCTACTCTACCTGCAGCTTTGCTGAGCTGAATCTCCTCCAATGCCCTGTTTGGGAGCATCATTTTGCAAGGCCAAGTGCTGGAAAATAGAGCTGAGAACAGTGAGAGTAGAATCAGACAGGATTTTAAAAGCAAACCTTTAAAGCACCTAACCCAAGGAACCTCTGCTGAACAGAGGATTTCAGTCGAGGATATACAGCTCTGTCTGTATATACACAGTATAAACACAACTGTACACTCGTTGTTTGCTGCCCTCCTCTTTTTATTGAGACTTTAAAATAGCAAGGAACCTGCTGTACACTAGGCAGCCCAAAACAGGCACAGCCAAAAATGAACAAGAGTGGATAGACTTTGGGACATCTAGAATTTTCTTGCTGCTCATGTCTGATGTGACCCTTTTGCATGACAATAACAGTCAGTGAACAGTCTCATAGGTACCAAACATGCACTCTACTTTGACATACCCCAGCCTGTATTTTACTCTCTACTGAACTGCTTTACCTGAGCTACGATGACTTCAGAAGGAAGGGAGCTGATAGCACTAGAGCTTCCTTTTCAGTTTTGTTTTTATCTGCACAGCTCTAGATCTCAGAGAAATATGACTAAGAAAATTATCTTTCCCAATCCTTGGAAACAAAATGCAGCCATTTGGATCCCAAGATAAAAACAAGCATCAGCATGTCTGAAATACTCTGCTGGCTATAATTAAAACTCACGAGCAACTACGACACAACTGTTTCTGTCTTTATGACATGAAACATGCAGACATTTAGAAATGGGCTGACAGAAAATTCAGCAAGGAAATTTCACCAGAAACCTTCTATCCCCTGGAAAAATTAGGTATTTTTATCAGGCAGCAAGCCATTATCATAATATTTATGATTCCCCTTGCCCAGTTCCTGCTGGATCTCACAGAAGGAAAAAGCTTTAGGCTTACCTGTGTCTGGCGCAGATCCCTAGTCTAACACATTGGTTGAATACACAGGCATGAACATGCTGTCATCAGCATGTCCTCCTCCTTCTTGTGGGCTTGAAATAATTCAATATGCCAAATTAGACAATGCCCTAAATCAATCAGTAGCTCCATTTTCGTCTGTGGCTGAGACTATTTCCAAAAGCAGGCAGGGGATTCAGCTACCTAACCCCAAACTGATGGAAGATAAGAGACCACATCCCCTTGAAGACATTGAGAACATTGAACTATGCTCTTTTCCCAACACTTTCCACAGCTCCCTTATTTCTAGTTAGAAATCACATAATTGCAAATTTCACAATGTTAAATAATTTCTGAGGGACTTTTTTCAACTTCTCTGTTGTACTTCATGGTCAGGAGGACGCATGCTGAACATATGCTTTAATGATAGCCACAGCAATAATTCACACAGAAACAATTCTCTTTCAAACGCTTCAGAACAGTAAGGAGTTGGGGGAGGGAAGTTATCAGCACTAATACAATTTATTAGACAAACCCTATGTGGATGCCATGGCAGGTCTGCTATCAAAGGCAAAAACCTTCAGGCTTTTTACATCCCATAATCCCAATGAAAGCCTGCTTTTGCAGATACCCTGCAGTTCATGAATCACTGGCTGTAGCATACAAAATCCCCTATTTAAGTAATTACTGTACAATAGACAAATCTGCACAGTGGCTGATGTTATAGAAAATATTCCAAGGCAGTCTCAAAACCACATGATAAAAAAAAAATCTAAACTGGAAACAAGTGTCTTTCAGTAAGTGTATATTGTGAAATAGGAGATGCTGTGACCTAATAATATTAGGTCTGTCCTGAGGACTGGAAAAGGTCTGGCAATAGAGGAACCCAAGCCAGCCATGGACACTGAATAGCTCATATCTCTAGACACTCTTTTCTATTTGCTTTAACTTGGGCTTCAATACACCCTCAAGTGCCTGATTTTTACATAATTGGATGGTTCTATTATTGCCAACTTAATTTTCAATCATCAAAGAATACAGAATCATCTCAAATCCATGCATTGCCTGAATAAGAGGCCTGGCTTCCTGGCTTCCATATATTCAGAAGAATGAACAAAAAGCCCACTATTTTCAGGAAGATACCAAACCTAAACCCTGGTCTTGGCCATGCATTATCTTGGTAATGGAGCTAGCTTCCACATCTTCATCAGAATGAACCAAAAGCCATGGTATGTTAGAAAGACAACAAAATGTCACCAGAGTCTTATCTCTGTACTTGGTTCTGATTTATCCCCACATCTGGAAAGTTCAGCTTCCACATCCAGCAACAAGGAGGATAGGTTTTCTTTCATGAGGAGCCCTTATTTGCCTAACTTTGGTTTCATCCATGGATGAATTACTTCACCAAAGCTTGTACCCTTCAGCTAGACTATAAATCAGACTTGGAGTGACAAGCGGGTGGCATTTTGCCAAGTCACTTCCACAGCAGACCAGCAATGCTCAGTCATTCCCACATAATCAGAAAACAAACAAAAAAGGATAAAGAAGGGCAGAACTGTGTTACAATTTACAGTGTATGATGAATACATTCAATTTGGATTAATTATAAAATATGTTCTATTCATCTACTTACAATTTAAGATCTGGCAAATAGCACAGCAGAAAAACAATCTGAACTGGAAAATTAGCACTACTTTAATTGCAAGGCTTCTGACTTTCCTCTTCCTTTCAAAGGAAATACACAGTCCTTCTTCAATGGAAGCTGTTGCTTTAGAAATGTTGATCTGAATCAGACTTAGCATTTTCAGAAATCTCCTGTACCTCCCACAATGTCCGAGGTTTATTACAGGCTTTATTTTCTTGTTCTTGGTGCAAGAAATCTTCAGGACAGTTGGAACTTGGTTTGCAAAAAGAAAAATTGTAGTGGTCCACAAAACAGAAATTCAAGCAATGTTTTGGAAGTGCTTTATGAACAGGAAATATTTCTCCAAAGTATTTCACTACAGCCCAATAAAAAATTACATGCTGGCAGAATTTTATCCTTTTAAAGTTGGCAATGCTTTCTTTGCCAAAGAGTAAGTTTTGTTCGGGTTTAATTTGCTTTCAGTGCTCCTCTCAAAATCAATATAATCACTCTAGTGCAGTTTGACAGGTTCCTGAGATAATGTAAATCAAGTGACCCACAGCAACCAAGGCACAAACACCAACTACACAGCGAAAACGTGGAGGGACAGCAATTACCAGCAAAAAAGCAAAGTCTGGCAGAGGTTGGCTGTGTTAGGTTTGTGTGGAGCTCCCAGGCAGGCTGTTAAATCAGGCATAAGTTTTTGTTTGAAGGAAGGCAGAGCTCTGATGCAGAAGACTTTCCTGGATTAGGTCTGCCTTTCTGCTACGAGCATCAATCACAAAGAGTGCAAGTGGTTTAAGACACAGTGAAGAGTTTGGCAGAAATTTGGACTGCTCTCTATGTGGGATGCTGTGATTCCTCCAGCTGCAATTCCCTGGGATGCATTTCACCTAGCCAACACCTGACACGAAATATTTAGGAGGTTATAAGTCTTCTTTAGAAGAAAATTACAGCAGAAAGAGGTCCAATATAACAACAAAAACATGAAAAAAAAGCTTTCTCACAGTTTGTGTTCTAGGTGCCTGGCTGAAATCCTGGCTCCATAAAAAATCTTTTACTGTGCACATCCAGGATGCCAGGATTGTCAATGTCTAGCTCCCTTTCATATGTATTTGACCTACTATGTTGCCTATAGTAAAAGAATACTAGATTCAATCTCATCATAGAATACTAGATTCTAGCACAATCAAAGTGTGAAGAAGAAACACAGTACACACTGAAATGCCTTGCACAGCCCAGTGCACCTAAGGAGACAGACATTTTATATGCAAAGGTGTCCTCATCATTGTCATTTATTGGATTTATTTGACAGAGGCAGGGAGGGAGAACTTTGAGAGCATTTTTTGACACGATTGATGCTGATCTTATTTTTCTCCAAAGAGTTTTATCAACTCAATAGACTACCGAGATTTTAGATTCAGGGATCACACTGCTACAGCATGACAACTGATTTGTCTGCTGTAACAAAGACACAGTTGTACCACAACTGTTCCACGGTATCTAACCAACCCTTTTCATACACATATAGCTTACTTGGAGGCTTTAATTTAAAGAATAGAACAAAATATCCAGCCTTATAAAAAGGGTAGTTGTGGCTGTCATACAGATGTTTTGCTGAAAAAACCCTGACTCACAAAGAAGATCAGAGAGATGGGAAAGAATGGGTACAGCCTATTCACTTCTACCATTTCATGTCAGTTTAACAAACCCATTGCTGCCAAAATTGCAGCAGTTTCAACAGACAAGATAGTCAGTGTCATCTTCTCATCTTCTCATCATCTAAGCCCAAGAAACAGAAACAAAAGTTTTAAAAGCTGGCAGTTTTTTTCCTGAGGCATGTCCAATGCCTAGTATCAGCCCTTTTCCCATGTTCCTGGTCAAACTATCAATGTGAATGAGCACTGGAGTGAGCGTCCATGCTGGCAGGGTGTATGAACTCATAGAACCACGACTGAGATTAGAACATAGCTTCCAGAAAAAAACAGGCATTAATCTATATATTTTTTCTTGTACTTCCTGTTAGTCCCCACCCTTCCAAAATATAGAAAGTGAAAAGATCATCAGAAGTAGCATAAAATGAAAGAAAAAAAAATCACCATGGTTCTGCTAATTATTTGGAATATTCTGTATAGCCACCAAAGTCAAGCATGGGTCTTTGATCTATTGTGCTGTATTATGTGACTTCAAGAAAATGAGATGGGAAGGTAAATATACAAAGTAGGATTTAGCAAGATGCTGGGGGAAGAGGGACAAAACCCCTTTTTATGGTTGTCAGGAAAAAGGAGGGTGACATTCTTACGGAGTTAGAAGGAGGTCAATAAATCATCATCCTTATCTTGCAAACAGAGCCTGTGACTTCAAAAATTAGCTCATTTATTCTGCACAATTAAATTTATTGAAGTGTGACAGAAAAAGTTTAGCAGTCGCTGATGCAGAAAGGCAGCAACAACGGAGGCAGGAAACTGACTGAATGACACAATTAGTTGATTTTCATTTTATTTATCAATATAATTATTGAATTGTATTCATCTTATTTCACAGATTTTCACCATTATTAAAGCCCAGGCCTCAAGGGAAAGAATTAGTTCAAATTTTCAGTCTAACTTAATGTGATTATCGAGCTGGTAATAAAAGAAAAGTTCTATAAAGTGCTACACAATCTTGTATTCAATGTCACCCCACCATTCAGCTCTGGAATCCAGAAACCTTTCATGTAAAAGCAGTAAATTGAATGTGAATTGTGAATGTCCTACATTCCCCAGGTGGCAACTGAGCCTATGTTTGCAGGATCCCATCTTGATGGGACCTTAAAGGAGCCAAGATTCTATCTGAGTTTTAAACTCAGGTATATTTTTCCTTCTTAAAAAAACCCAAACAAACAAACAACCCACTCCAAACAAACAAAATCCCCAACTAAACCAAAACTAACGAATCAATGAAAAAGACCCCAAAACTCAAAAAAACCCCAAACTCAAAAAAACCCCATTGCATCATCTTTGACCCCACTCCTATGACAAGGTTTAGTAAACTTATTGTAAATGCTGTGAAAACAGTGCAGGAATATTGGAGAAAGACTGCCATGGCAGAGGAACAGTGCATGAGTATGATTCATATGCAAAATCACCACACTGGCCATTTTGATACAGACTGAAAAAATATAATTCCAAAACTTCTGACAAGTTTTTTTGAAACAAAATACAATAAAAACTATTTCCGAATTAGAGAGGTTAGCAAAAGTTATTTTCTTCTTGTCTAGTCCAGTTTAGAAGCATCTAGAGCACTCTAAGTTGCTCTGGCTCACTTCTTGGCATGCCTTCCTGTCAATCACAATGTCTGCTTTGGTTTTAAACTTGTAAGAGACAGACTGAGAAAGGCTGGACCTGACTCACGCACGTATTCCACCCTTGATTTCTGCATACATAAGGAATCAGGCATATGTTCAGCAGTAAGCTATACAATAATTCATGTCCTTTCTCACAGGTTCAGGAAATTAGACCACATGCTATTGCAAGTGTCTAACTTTTCCAATGTTTTGAAAGATTATTTCCATTGCAACTAGCTTATTCAGTTCTACCCTCCACTTACCGTTTCATAAAAATTAATTTATTTGCTCTGAGAAAAAGACATACGAGTCATTTTTTTCTAAATGTTGGTCAAAGCATCATGGAGCGTTGTCTAAAGCATTAAAAAATGGAAAGGGTCCAACACAATTCTATAGCCATAATTAATAATAATGAATATTATTACTCACAATAAATGAATGATTTGGGGTGTTAAGAGACTTCCAGAGTTCCCACTGACTTAAACAATATGTTCCAGTTACTAAGATCTTGATGTCTGTGTAGGCTCAGACCATATTTTGGGAATTTAGTGTACTGACTTCTTCAGTAATGAGCAGGAAGAGAAGCTTATGTCTGTAAAACATGTAAATTATTAGTGCTAATAAACTGGATCTCACTGGGACTGTTCAACTTAAATTTGACGTTCATTATCTAAAGAAAAAGGGATCAAAAGAAAGAAAACCGTATGTTTTCCTTTGTGTGTTTCTTTGGGGCAAAGCCTGGAAAGTTGCCTTTCCATTTATGAAGAATTATATGCCCCACTGTGACCTGGAGTTGATGGAAACCATTCCATAGCAGCACCGTGCAGTGAGTTGCCCACCTCCAGAGATGCAGGAGCAGCAGATGAGCCTTCTCTTCAGCCCTAGAAAAGATACAACGAAGGGTCAGGTGGGTACAAATAGGGATCAAAGGACAGAAAATAATTTAAGTGGTTTAACTGACTGTAGATATTTCCACTGCGGTCAAGACAAGCAGAATCTTTACTGCTTTTGCTTATACTTGGCTTAAATAGAGGAGAAGAGAATACCCTCGAGGATTAGCTTCCTACAATCTCTGCAGAATTCAGCAAGGCTCTCATCAGCTGGGAGGAGCAGCATATGAGCACAGGAAATGGGCTTCTGGACCTGAGGGAGTATTCAGCAGTTCAATATCTACTACGTCAGACTTCTGTGGTACTTTTCATTCCAATAGCCTCAAATCATCTTGAAATGAAAGACCTCCCTTGGTTATGAGATCCCAATCCAGCAGGTAAACATCCCTTATTCAGAGCCCCACCAAAGAAAGGCGTCTGAAAAAAACCAACTGGATTTTACTAGTATATAAATGTGAATTCCTAATTTCTCACAGAATTATCAAGGCTGGAAGAAACCTTGAACGTCATTTAGTCCAACCGTCAACCCAGCACCGCCATAGTTACTCCTAAACCTGATCCCTTCCTGCGACAAGCCTCTCCAACACTTCCAGAGATGTGATTCCATCACCTATCTGGGCAACTTTATTCAAGGCTAAGCCACTTTTTCAATGATTTTTATTTTTTTATTTCTAATATCTAGTTGGAATCTCTGCTGGTCCAACTTAAGGCTGTCTCCTCTTGTCCTTTCACTTGACACTGGCAGAAGTGATGATTCCCACCTCACCACAGCCTCCTCTCAGGCAGTGGTAGAGAGCAATTAGGTCCCCCCCCCAAGCCTCCTTTTCTCCAGGCTTCCTCACCCAATCTTCAAAAGACAGGTTTTCTAGACCCTTCACCCACTTTGTTGTCCTCCTTTGTACATGCTCCGGACCCTCAATGTCCTTTTTGAAGTGAGGTGCCCAGAACTGAACACAGATTTTGAGACATGGCCTCACCAGTGCTGAGTACAGGGGGACAGTCACTGCTCTGCTCCTGCTGGCCACACTATTGCTGACACAGGCTGGGATGCCACTGGCCTTCTTGGCCACGTGGGCACGTTGGTTCGTGTTCAGTGGCTGTCAACCAGCTCCCTCAAGTCCCTTTCTGCTCTCTCTGAGTGACAGCTCTCAAGCCACTCTGCCCGAAGCCTGTAGTGCTGACTTGGGTTCTTGTGAATCAGGTGCAGGATTCAGCCCTTTGCCTTATTGAAGGTGACATAGCTGGCCCCAGCCCATTGATCCAGTCCATCAAGAGCTCTCTGCACAGCCTTCACTCACTCCAGGAAGCCAACAGTCCCACCCAACTTGATGTTATCTGTGAAGTAACTCGGGATGCACTCAGCCCCCTTGTCCAAATCATGTGTAAAGATGTTACACAGGACCAGCCCCAGCACCGAGTCCTGTGTAACACCACTGGTGACCTGCTGCCAAATGGATTTAGTGCCATTCAGCACCACTCTCTAGGCCAGACCATCCAGCCAGTCTTTCACAAATTGGACTGACTGGGTCAAACACAACTACCATAAAATAGATGACACAAATCCATTTTCTCCTCCCACTGCATCCTTGCAGGGATGCCTGCTGTCCTGGTTTCTTTCAACTCAGTCAATCTTTGGACCAGAGCAGGCCATGCATAACCAGTCCTGGTCCTCATGAAGCTGCTTCTTCCCATCCCAAAGACACTGAAATATGGATCTACTTCTTGCTTTTATTCATTATGTCCCAGCTTGCCCACGGGAAGGCTCTTTTACTAAGCAGTTGCTCCTTCCTGTCTGCCATACCCTATCTCTTCTATGAAGTCACCTCCTCCTTGACACTTCATGGATAAAAAGGGTAGAAGGAACCTCTTCCTCTTCTAAGGGCTGCAGTTGAGTCAACTGTATCTTATTAAAAAGAAATCCAAACTCTAAACTGAGGATAAATAAGACAGACACTGTCAGTTGACCCTTTGCATTATCCTAATTTTTCAGTTGGGAAACAGGAGTCAGGAAAAGGAGAAATCTAAGATAATAAAAATTAGTGTGAGGCCTCTAATTTCCTAGGTGCCTTGCCCAGTTCTCCAACTTGGCTGGTTTATACAGCATGCTATAAAAATTTAAATTAGTCCATTTTAAAGTCTTCCATGTCCTGGAAATGCTCAGAGAACTCACCCACTCACCACTCACAAGAATGTTGTTCCTGTGTATATATAAAGCACTGGCCTTAATTAATCTGATGTACAACATTGCGTCTTAAAAATGTCAGAAGGCTAGGGGATGTTTTTCTCCACCAACAGCAATCAACAATGCTTTGTTTTTCTCTCTAATTCTCAAAATAAAAACCTCACCAGGCCAGTTTTGTTCAGGGATTAATTTGATTTTTGACTGATTTCACAGCCTTCCCTGTTTAACCCTGTGGACTGCTGTGTAACCATCAGCCTTTGAGCTGACTTTTCATTCCAAATCAATGTTTTCTAAATAATTATTTACCCATGAACTGGTCATAGAGACCCTATGGCAATGTTTTCCTCCCCCTTCCATATGCAGAATCATTACTCAAAAGGGCAATGTGCCTTAGGTTTCCAGACTGCTCACCAATTCATCTTTTCTTAAGGCCACATTATGCATAAGCATTAATGTGCAGCACCAAATCTGGAGAAAGGCTGTCCAACTCTTCAGAGGAAACAAATTAATTGAATACCATCAGTGAGAACAAAGTGCAGAGGCACTCTGGGTGTGTGAAGTTCCTGAACCCCTCCTAAGCTTTTCAACTAACAGGGGCTCAGGCAACAGTAAACAGCAGTTCTGAAAAGCACATGGAGCAGTACTATGAAATTTCATTTTTCTATATACAAGTTTTCTTATCCAAAAAGTGAAGATTTACCCAGCCAGCCTGAAACATTCAGCATTCCAGTGCTGCAGGAGGCTGCCAACAGGAATTGTTCCAGACCTGAAACTGGGCAAGCAGGAGGAAAGGGAGAGGATCACAGAGGTGAATCCACGGCATGAAGAAGTGTAGTCAAAGTGTTAGAGTTGCACAGTGTTTAGTGTTTCAGTGACCTACTCCTCCACATGGTTTCTGCTGGATTGAGTAACACCTCCACTTGGACCTGCTTTGAATTCAAACACAAAACAAAATTCCCTTACAAGGAAGTTCAAGTGCTACAAAAGATGGCTCAGTTCTGTCAACTCCATCTTCCCCACCAGTGTTCTTCCCACCAAATTCTTTGCAGTGTCTCTCAAATTATAAATAATTCAGCGTGACAGATCTGACCTTCACCTAGGCTGAGTTTAGTTGGTATAGGGGCAGGCTGCTGCTCCTTCAAAGCTGGTAACCTGGACATGGCAGTGGGCTGTATGTGAAAGGGACAATAATTGGAGCCGACGTATGTTAGAGTGAACAGGTAGCAGGGCCGAGACCTGAGTTCACGACTCTTCTCCTTGGCTCTGATGAGACTGCAGAGCAGAACCTGCTCAAGGCTTGTGCCACCACTTACAAAGTTTCACAATGCATATGACAGATGATTATGGCTAAAAGCCAGATCCCGAAGGAAATGGACAATAAACTGTGGAAAATGGAACACTGAAATTCTCTGGGGGAAGTGGTGCTTTGTCCTGTGCCTAACTGCAAACAACATAAATCAACAGAGATCAAAGAAAACAGTTCTTCTCCCTAGCTCTCAAAACCTTTGAACAGTAGGAGACTCACCAGTCTAAGGTTAAACAAAAAAAAAACCCAAACACGAAAGGAGTTATTAGAGTGAGGGGGTATGTCAGTACATGGACTTTAGAAGAGGAAATGCTGTATTTAACAGCCATTACTTGCCTTTGTACCATGTAAGATGTCAGAACATTGGGGCATCCTCCTTGCATCTCAGTCACCAGAAGTGGGTGGTCAGCAGAGCACCCTGTTGCTGAGGAAAGAGATCACCAACAAGACAACAGCCAAGCTCTCTACAGCTGTATGTGGTGGGAAGGCAAGGCATAAGTGGAAAGCAGTCCACGCTGGTATAAGGATAGTTATTTTTCCCCTGAGGACAAACAAAGCTTCCCAGAGATTGTGCAGCCTCCTTGGAGGTTTTCAAGGCCCACTTACATAAAGCTTTGAGTAGCCTGGTCTCATCTTATTGCAGATCCTGGCTAGAGAAGAATGTTGGACTGGAGACCTCCTCAGGTGTTTTCCACCCTAATTATCCTGTGATCATAGTTCCTCTGATTTTGTTTGCCTATCTACTGATCTTGTATCAGGAAAGAAAGCAGCTCTATAACTGGTAGCAAGGACTCTGTCTCAGTATTGGAACATTTGGGTTCTTTTGCCTTTTGTAATGGCAAATTAAGTATCACTACAATTACACTACAACTGAGATTACATTGCAGTTGAGATTACACCTAGATGTCTAACACCTCTTTTTAAATATCCAGTTTTGACTTCAGTGTGTCAACAAGCTAGTACTTTGCAGCACAGAAAGTTTGCATGCTGAATGCACTACATGTAGTATGGTGTTTTGATATAGTGACCCATAATAGGAAAAAATACACATGCAAAGGAAATTAATCTTCATCTCCTGGAGCTGTTCAAATGTCCAAGGTTCCATCAGGCTCTTCCAGCTTAGCGCCATCTTCCTTTGCATTTCTAGGGGATGAGAACATAAGGAAATGCCATTCCTTTTACAGCTAAATCGTGCTATTACTCCAGTTACTTCTGAGATATTGGTACTGTTTGTTCTCCTAGCAGCAACTTTGAGATACTCAGTCACATATTGCTCAGAGAAAATACAGAAAAAAAACAAGCTGAAATTTTGGTGGAGACCTTAATTATGAACATATAAGGATAAGTACATTTTTCTTCATTAGGTCCATTATGTCCAGCCTGTACAACACAGCAAGAATTTCTAACCCTTCTCAAGTAATGTCATTGATGCCAGATACTTAGTGCAATGATTTCAGCAGTGAATGTCAAATATCTCTCAAATATTTGCATGCTTCTTAGCTCCTAAACTGACAAGCTTTAATTTAAGCAGATATAAGTGAAATCTGCCACAGCACATGTTGGCTAAGATATTTAAATTATACAGGCCACAATGAGAAAGACACAGAGCACATGCAATCCTCATTAGAATCAGTGTGGCAGGGGCTCTTCTCACTACAGTTATTTAAACAATAAATTAATTAAAAACTCCTCAAAAAGCCCAAGCAAAAAACTATTCAAGATGTGTGGGAAAAATGCCACAGTCTTGCAATCTGCTCTTCCTGGAAAAAATGGCACTCATCTCTTTTCTTCTTCACTTCTCTTTTCCCTACAGAGCTCATGTGGAGTATGTAACACATAACCAAGCAAATGGGGCAACAGAAAATGTGAGGACATTAATTCCTGCATCATATCTTTCTGCAAGCTCAGTAGACCCCAGTAGTGCAGGTAGTGGCAAACTGAACTGGGGGGCTCCTCAAATTGCTAAAAGAATTACCTGCTCTTTCCAACATGAGTCCTTAGTATGTCACACCTCCCTCAGTCCATTCTCTTGTCCTTAGCCCATCCTTTACGGATACAGTAAGCTTCATAGGACAGACACTTTCAAGTTTACTTTTCTCCAGAAAGCACTACATGCCAGTCTGTACCTTTCTATTTTCTCTTCCCCACCCCAGCCTTTGGAGCCTGTTGGCACATTTCAAGCCAGCTACTAGAGGACTAGAAGATAAAAGATGAAATTGCACAAATCGTGTGAAAGTAAAAAGGGAGGAAATAATTGTAGTGCTTTTAGCCAAAGAGACTTCTAAGAACTCTTTCACCATATTTTTAGTCACCAGAGAATCCCCAGAGGAAAGCACTTTGAAGAGTTTCCCAGCTGCAGGCAAACCTTGGAATAGAGCTCATACCTTCTTAGACACAGGTTAATCCAGTCACAAGATCCAAAGCCATAGAAAACCAGGCTTCTCATCTGCCACTCAATAACTCCAGCTATCAGACCCTAACTCTAGGCCTGTTTTTTTGGTAGAACTAATTGTTATCTCCACCTGTCTGTTCAAGTCCATGTAGGACAAAGGACTGGATCTAAACCTCGCAGTTAGGTGGCCACCGTGCCACTTGGATAGGTGGAGAGGCCTGATAGCAAAGGATCTTTTGTCCCTCTGACGACTCAGTTCTCCTCCAGAGCAGTTACTGAGGCACCTTTAATTCATGTGCTGAGCATGCCCAGAAATAGAAATGATTTGGCTACATTGGGCCAAACATCCTGGAGCCATCCTACCCCAGAAGGCATTTGAGACTTACACACTAGGTCCTCTAGTGCTGACATTCACCCAGCACACAGCTGGTGGAGAGGAGAAAGCCCTATAGTCAGACAGCCAGCAGTGGCTCCATTGCCAGTGTTTAGCAAGAGTGCACAGAGGGACCTGTCCTTTTGGGATCTGGTCACTTTCTGCCCCAGATGCTTCCATCCCAGGTAACATTCAGAATTATTCTCTTGGTCTGAAGCCATGGGAACTGGGAATAACAGATGATGGTGATGACTAACTACAAACATCCTGTTAATGCCCTGCTGAGATGATCAGCCAACAAATTTCCATCCAAAGATAAGTGCCTAAGAAAATGGAACACGCCAACCTTTCTCCACTGATGGAAGAGGCAACCTAAACCATTAAACTTCTCTCTCTTACACAGGTACCTTTACAATATGTCCTTCAGACTCCAAATTCAATCCTTTAAACTTGTTACAATTTTATACTTGATAAATAATCCAGACAAACTTGTTAGTTGGGGTACATTCCAGACTCTAGAAATAATGTTTATATATTTACATTATAAATTTAGTGCAGAATTTCAAGTCTTACTTTTTAGACACCAAATGCTTTTAGTAGAAAGCTTTTTAGATAATAGGATCTTTCTTGTATTATGCATCCATAAATTTCTTTCAGTGGTAAGGGTGAGTTGAAAGATCAGTTCAACACTGCTGATTAGTTTCTTAATTAAGTTATTGTGTTCAAAGAGGGATAAATAAATACCAGTCACGATTTAAAGGGAAGCAAAAGTCGGTCATGGAACTTGAAAAGGCTGCCCAATGAAATAAAAACAATAAAATGTTGCATTTTTCTCTCTGAAGAAGTGTTTTTGCAAGTGGCTAGTGCGATTTTTCTCCCTCTCAAGAAGTGGACTGGAAATGCTGCACTGAGCTATCACGAAAAAGGGGTCAATCAGGGGTGTTTTGTAAGGTGGGGAACGAGATTTACAGCAACATAATCAGTTGGCCAGTTCATCATTACACACTACACGTGTCCTAAATTAGGAGAGCATGAAGCGGGTGGATACATTATGCTGTTTCACAGGAAGCAATTTAAGCAAGTTGTTCTTGTTCCAGTTCTTTGAGACTCAACAACACATCTCCCAGGAATCTGTAAATCATCAGCAGGTGATATTGTTGGCTGTCATAGCACAGACAGGCAGAGCCAGCTACAACTTTTACCAGGCATTTTTTCTGTTCTTGTTCTTAAAATTCTCCTTTCCAGGAAGCTGCAAAACAAACCACAAAACAGTCAGTAAAGTAGGACAGCACAAAACAAAATTCCAGAGATAAGAGACATGCTGATAATATAGTCTTTGACATCTGTTTGGGAGCGTTGCTGAGTTAAATATCAGTCCTTTACCAAATTAACATACGTGTGCCTGCTCTCTCTCTCTGTTCACCTATGTAACCTGTGTCAGTGCAGTATCTGAATGCCCTGGGAAACACCAACGAATGGACCCTCATAGCATCCTTTTGGGGTATCAAAATATAGATATTAACAGACTTCTCTGAGGACAGATGTAAAATATATGGCAGAGAAAGGCCCCCAGAATTCTGGTTCCACATAACCACAGCAGAAGCATCTATGTTACAGGGTTCCCCCATCTATCTGGTACATAAAAGGTTGTTACTGATTGCTTATGTGGCTACTGAGGAGGGAACAAGATTTACATCAAAGACAACGGTGTTGGACATGAGGGGAATCTTCCAACTGCAGAGAAATGAGATACTGGAACTGGATATTCACAGCAACATTTATGACTTGCCCTTCAAATAGGTTTTTGAAAAAGGGCTGATAAATAATCCTCAGGAATGGGTCTTTTGAAAGATGGAATTGCCCTGCTGTGTTCTATGCTGTGGACATGACAGCCTAGGGTATTACCTAGTTTGTTTTGCTGTCTTTAGCTTTGCAGTGCATATCAGGACTTGAGTGGTAGACAAGTAGTGGTGACATCTATTATCACCAGGGTAAAAGAGAAATGGGTTTAAGTCTACTGTGTCAGAAGAGATACAAAATTTTATAGCTCGTGAAGTTATTAGAATAAACCAAGAAGCAACAGAGGACTTGGGACAGGCTCTCTCAGCAAGGCTGAAACACAGTCAGTGGGGCGTGAGGGAACATCTCCATATAAAGAGACTAGGGCTCTGACAGGAACTATAGGGAGTATGTACAGTGTGCTGAAAAATAAAGTAACTTTCAGGAATTCTGTCAGCAGCTGATCAGGCAAGAATCTATGAGATGGAAAAGCAAATGAAATGGCCACATCTGCATGGAAGATGAGATCTTATGGGTCCTACCCAACCCCCTTTTCAATTCAACAGAGCACTTTCATCTGACTTCAGGAGCTTGGACTTGGCTTCCCCTTTATGAGGAGTGACCCAAACTTCATATTTTATAAGGGGCTGAATTCCTAGGGAATGCCAAGAAATTTAGCACCCTCCAATGGAGTCTCCTGTTACAGCATACTTGTGTGGGATTTCTGAACATCTGGAAGCCCATCTTGACCCAAAATCATGGATAAATAGTGACTGCACAGATGCAGTCAGAGGGCTCTCAACTTTCTTTATGTGCACTGAGCAACTCACAGTGCCCAAGCGTTAAAACACAGGTATCACATTTCTGAGCTGGGCTTTCTGGTCAAAAATATATCTGTGCATAACCCCAGCCATCATTTTGGAGTGCATCTTCCTCTCCTTGCTTGTTTGAATGGGGTTTGCCTCTGCACTCTTTATTGAAATAAAATAATTGAAACAGCTGACATAAAGCATGTGTTCTCAATTATGTGTTTTCTAGGGGATTAAAAAAAAAGGAAAAAAGGAAAAAAAGAAAAGAACAAAAATACCAAGCATACCTACCTATATATGCAGCAGAAATGGAGAGGATCTGGGAAGAAATACAGCCCAGTTCAAAACCATGGTCTGCATTCTGTGAGGAAAATACCTGTTACATCATGTACGGGTATGTGAGTTTTCTATGGGTTAAGCAAACTCCACCATATGCTGCAGGTCAAAAAAAAGATGAAACCCTGTGCATGTGTAGAGATACAGATATCTATCTCCTTCTGCCATTTCTAGCAGCATGCAGAGCTAGAGTTCATAGCAGGATCTGGCACTGAGGAACCAACATGTGCATCTGAATGTGGCCCTACAGAGATTCATACATTTGTTTGTATGCTTTTACTGCATCAGGGGTGGAATATGCAGCTCATTTCTTCTCTTTTGGCTAAGCTAGGGAAAGCTCAAGTCATGAAGCCATGGCAGTATACCACCAATCAGGGCATTCCTAACCAAAGCCTCAAAATCCTCTGAGTAGCCAAGGAGCAGGTATATACCTGAGAGTTTCCACAGCCCAGCTCACCATGTTACAGGATCACAGCCGTGATAATCTTCACTACACTCTAGGGAGAAATCTAAGTCAAAAGCTTTTCAGAGCTATAGGCCTCACTTTTCTGTTCATGAGAGAGACCACTTTTATGTGGCCATGGTATGTTGCATTTATCTGAAGGTTTTGTTCAGCTGTTGCCTTTCCAAACCTTTGGATACAGCTCCTACAGATGTTCAATAGCCTGTCAAGGATAAAATGAATACAGGGGAATCTTGGAAAGACATCAAGCAGAGAGGAACCTAGATCACAATAACATGATATCAAATGTAGATAAGGATCCAAACTTATCTAGACCCTGGGGTTTAGTTGTCCCCTTTTTATCTACAACATTGGTGCTTACAAAAAAACTTCTAAAATTTTACACATGCAACTTCTGTGACATTGGCCATTGAGGAACCCCTGCTGGTTTTGGTAAGTGCTGGGAAAACTGGCCTTTTTTGGCATAGAGTTATTACTTTTGCCTCTGGGAAGCAAAGAAAGTAAAAATAGATCAGTAACTACAGCTCAAGAGATAGATTTACACAGTCCATGTAAATAAAAAAATTTGGCCAGGCTTCGTTTATTTCCAGTTGTTTCATCTTTATAATATCTTTTCAGCTTCACATTAAAGATGGTTCTTATCACAGAAATCAGCCTCAAATCAAAGGCTAGATGTGGAATATCCTTTACCTAGACCAACCCTTTAAAACTCCATGTTCGCCCATGTTAGGACTTAAGCTCTGGTTCAGAGCCAGACACAATTTCCTCTTTTAACAAAAATGTAATCTTTTTCTATGTTTGCTGGCCATAAGGCATTTCTCAGTTTCAATATAGCCTGGCTTCCCACATGTGTCCTATGGTCACTTCTAGAAAACCTATCCTGAGCTGGAATACACTGTTCAGGAAACAAAGGCAAGTATTAGTCTAGTGTGACATAACCTCATAAGCCTCTTGCAAGCTCACCTCCTTACCCTTCTCCCTCTAAGGCCAGAAACCTGTTGCTACAGAGTTTTGGTACCCGAGGCTGGAATCAGGTGTCGGAATGATGAGGGGAACACGCAACAACACAACTGCTCTCTGCTCACAGGATGAGAGCTGCAGAGGAGTCTGCTGGCATCTCTGCCCCTGCCTTGACAAACATTGCTGCCTGGTTATTGAAACCACTTGCAGATCTCCCCTCTGCTCCCATGATGAGCAAATCCAGACCACTGTCTCAAAACCTCTATGCCCTAGGATCCCCTTCCTTCCTATTTTAACAAGGACAATTTCAAAATCTGGTAGCTTGAAAACTCCCAGCGTTCAGCCCAAATTGCTTTAAATCCCAGTGGAAAATAGTTTCTTACATTTCAATAACATAGAGTTTGCTTAGAGAGCTGGCAATTCAGAGGAGACTGAACCACAGCTCCTGCCAAGCCTCGGCTGCACACCACAGCAGCCGGGGCAATGAGTATCTATTTTTTCCCACAGTGGTGAAATTGAGACATCATTCATGTAAATATGTTTCCTCATGTTTTAAATGATGGCTGCTAAAGGGTGTCTCCCACACTTCAAGAAGCTGAGTGCCCATCTTTGTCTAGTCACCTGCTCTGCAAAATTCGGATCAGGTCATGTACCTCCGACAGTGTCTTAGGTTGGATACTCCTACTGGCCTTTAAAACAAAAACCATTCTCCTAGAGGGATAGAAAGGACAACCTCAGTAAAACAGCATAGATGGAAGAACACTTGTTCTCCTTCACTTAGCACCTGGCATCCTCTTCACTAGTTTCAGTCATCCTCACACATAAGCCCACACTCACAACCATCCATTGCTGTCTCAAAGACCTTCTCCACAGCCTGCTAGGGGCTTGTGCTAAATACTGATCTAGCCTCAGTCCCACCCAACCAGCAACCCCTTTAACACTTTGCTGGCCAACAAACTGCAGGAAAAGAGGGATTCTTCTTTGTCACCCCCAGCCCAGTAAGCATCATCCTTCTTAGCCACTCAATTCCAATACCGTACAATGTCTCAGGTCTTCCTTACAGGCAGCAGTTGCTGTTGCAGCCCTACAGGAACCAAATGGATTCCCTTTCTCTGGAGAAAATGCCAGCACCACAAAGAGCCTGCCTTCCCAAAATACTCAGGAGTCAGCACAATAATCAACAAGAACCAGAACTTTTCTACTGAGCCCCAGATCCAAGACTGCCACTAGGATTTAACAGTGTCCAACACAGGCAGATGTGCCCAAAGAAATCCAGCTGCTGCCAAATTGGTTGCAGTTGCAACTGCATCTGAAACTGGCCAGCACTCTGAGGTGGTCTTCTCACACCTTTTCCTTAATGTAACCAGCCCAAACATGCCAAAGGGGTTAGGATCTGCATAGATGCAAGTTCAGCCAATTGCAAACAAAGAAAACACAAAACTTGGAACAGAAAAAAGAAAACCAACAGTCCTTATCACTCCTTCCCCACCTCATCTTCCCAGCTGTTATGTATTCACATGCTAAGGAGCTCCCAAACCTTCCCTAAGTCCAGCAGTTTTCAGTGCTCAGCTCCAAGTCCTGAACCATTCCTGCTGGCTCCCAGGAGACGCTCTTCAAGGGCCAAGTGGGGATCTCATGCGAGGGTCCAATGCCATGCTCGGGAGTTTCCCAAGAGCTCTGCTCCACTTTTGGGGGTATGTGTCAGATAGAATAGGGTGCCCCACACTGCCCTCTGTAAAAGCTCTCCTCCCCTCCCAGAAGCCTTCTGAGAAGGGGTAGTTTCCTCCTCTCTTCTGAACTGAAGCAGGCAGAATAAAACACCTTGCTGATCACCTGCAGGTTTCCTAATAAAACAGAACATGCAGTAGCAGAAAAACAAAATAGCTACCTCCCCTTACAGCAAATTACACAGTTTTGTCTGGCATATTTTTCTCCTCTAAAATCATCCCAAGAATGAAAGCAGTAAGTGGGCACCATCAGGGGACTGGGAACAAGTATCAGAACAAGTTCCACCATGAACCACTTGTGTAGCCACAGATACACATGCAATGATGAAGACACAAGAAAGCTCATGAGGGAATCAACCATTTTCTCATCAGAGAAGGACTTGAATGTTGTCCCATCAATAAGGGTAGGGGCCACACAGTGAGCAGTAAGGAGAAAACTAAATATTGAGTTGCTGCTCAGTAATTGAGCACAGCCCATGCTGTGCACGAAATAAGGCAGAAATGAAAGGGAGGAAAATAGCAGAAGCATATGTAATTAAACTCTATGACAGAAAAACATTCCCACAGGGGCTAACAGAAGATATCAGAGGTAGCTGGAGTTCTGGGACTGGCTGACTCAAAATTGTCAAGCATGTGCATGTATGAATGTATCTGTATGTGTGTATTCCAGCTGTGCATGTGGGATTGCTCCGTGCACAGGTCATCTACATAGAACCAGTTGCCCAGTCCCTTGAGAGGATGCTAGAGGGATGGGAACTGAGGCTAGAAGGACAAGTGTCAGAGGTCCATCAACAAAAAGCTATGCAGAAGAACAGAGTGGTTCCTTATACTGTTCATGTACATATATAATTCCCACCGTTGAGGAATTTGTGAGTAGTGGGGCGCTTACAATCAAGTTGCAGGTTACCTACTAGAAAACAACAGCCTTGCCTTTGCAACTCTGAGGGCATCCTTTAATTAATTTCTTTTTCAATGTGCATGCATTCAGCCTTAGCATGGGCAATGGCTGGAGTAGGAGAAATTCATGATACCTCTCTTCTAGTGGAGGAAGTAGGAAGCTAGGCACCTACCCATCATTTAGACCTCTCTCCAGAATGCTGTTTGCCTGCCGATCATTGATCAAAATGATAGTTTTTGATCATAGATCAAAAAGCAGTTGTTCCAATTCTGGAACAGGCTAGAGAGTGAAGCAAGGCCTGGGTGGAGCTGGAAAAAATGACAGCAGGAAGCAGATGGGAAGTGGAGGTAGCCCAGGGAGGAGAGGCACTGGAAAACTATCTTAGTAGGTAGCAGCTGGGATGAGAGGGGAAATGGTCAGTTTAAAGGGAGAAGAAAAGACAGACCTGCAATGCTGTTCATGCTGGTCACTTTACTGCAACGTACAAAAAGGAGCATGGGAAAGGAAAATCAGAAGGCAGCCTTTAACTTCTCTGGTTTCTGGTAACCTGGGAAGCCTTGTTCTGATCATTAAAATAATGACCAGCCTACAGTACAGCAAGAGAGGAGGGTGCCAGCCACCTCTCTTCTGAAACTGACCAAAGCTGCCAGAAATTTTCCCACTGTTTTGGGCCTAAGGGTGCCACTAAGCCGACTGCTAATCTCTAACACATGCCTTGTCTCAGCAGTCGCAGTGGGGTGAGGCACAAGGGTTTTAATTTCTGCTTTACGTCCTTCCCACTAACGCCCAGCACGCCTCTCCCTTTACCACATGGCTTTGTGACCTCTGCTTCTACTATTTTCCACCTTCTTTTTCCAAAAGTCAGCCTCAGGGCCAGGGAAGGTGGTGAAGCAGTGTGCAGGAGCAAAACCCAAACACGGCTACTTAAAGCAAATATTATTTTTCAACTGAAAGGCTTTTAAAATTTCCCCCCCCAGTTTATTTTTAGAACAATGGTAAAACATACAAATCCTGGAGGCCTCAAGCACTTTCCTGCTGTGCTATTGATTTAATTTATTTCTTTAATTTGTTAAAACCTCACCAAAAAAAATGTTATTCTTTGGAGACTTTTGCTAGCCCAAGTTTTGCATATATTATTTGCTGCAAAAGATTAATGAGGTAGCAAAGGCATTTTTAAAATGGATTCCCTTGGTTTTCCCTCACTCTCCATCACTTTTTCTTTTCTTTTTCTTTCTTTTTTTTTTTTTCATCACACAGTAATGCAGGTCCACGAGTCTACTGAGAGCTCTCCGCAGGGTACAGGGTATGGGAAGCAAGTGAAAAGCCTCTTTCACAACTCTTGCCCTTCTCTTTCCCTGCTCGAGGAGGCCGTGCCAGCCAGAGCCCTGCCCCAGCCTCCGGCGGCTGCAGCGCCTCCAGGGCCCGTCCCCAGCGAGGCTCCCGGGGAGCGCAGGGAGCGTCCCCGGGGAGTGCAGGGAGCGCAGGGAGCGCAGCACCCCGGGATTACGGGAAGGCCGCCGTGTGACAGCGCCTGATCCCACGCATAGCTCAGAGATGCCGTCAGCCAGCCCGGCCATGCACGGAGGCCCTTCTCTTGGCTCACCGAGGAATCTGCTGACACTCCCAGAGACTCTCGGGGAGCGCTTTGGATCCCGGCCCCGGAAACCTTCCCATCGACCTGCTCCTCTTACGGGAACTGAGCAATGCCTGAGGGGTGGCAGCAGCACAGACATCCGTGGTGGTGGTGGCTGAGAATCAGATCTGTTTCTCTTTCTTCCTCCAGAGTAACCAGGCTATTTGTCAAGAAGACACACTATGCTTAGAGGTGTCTAAATACTTTCTCTTCTCTCAACCCACGCTCAGCCTCTATTCCACAGAGCACAGATTTTGCCTAACAGGAGGTGAAATGGAAAGAGAGAGGAGAAAAACAAGTGAGGGAGCACAGGGAGAGTGGGTTAAGATACTGGGGTCAGGGCAGAGAGATATAACAGGTTCTTTGTGATAGCTTTGGAGACAGGATGGGTCTGTGGTGGGGCAAAGGTATGTAAAAGGGAAAAGAAGTCACAACACCCTGCTGCAGAAATGAGAAGAAAGGTGAAAGTCTCTTGAAAAGCAGCCAACAGAGACCTCCTCCCTTTCTTCACATGCAACACTGATTTTTAACCTGAATGGACCAAAAAGAAATGGCAAGCAGCCAGTCTTCTAGCTTGTCTCCCTGCCTTTTGGGAAGTCTGCCCATTGCTTTAGGTCTAGAGACTCCTGTATGCTGAAGAAGTGAACATAAAAGCCCTTCAGCATGACTGCAGCCAGGCCACTCAGCACATCACTGCACTCAAACCACTTAGAACAATTTGGAACTCTCTCCAACTTGACCCATCAGAGAGAATACACAACAGGAACTGAGTCAGGGATACTAACCATGGAATGATTTCATTTAGGGGGATCAGCTAGTGGTCCAAGGGCCATGTACAGTCTATGGGGCAAATCCATGCAGCTCAGTATCTTTTCTCATCATAGTCTTAACATGAACACTTGCAGAACCATTGCCAAACATTTCTGAGTGCAGCACTGAGCCCAATAGGCTGCGCTTTTGCCTGGGCCAGAGTGTGTCAGACATGATCAGCCAGATTTCTACAGGTTCTGTTCTGCACACTCAACTGCCCTGCTTTGGGTGCTGTTGCCACACAGGCACAAATGTTCTGTGAGAAATCTGGCTCCTGCAGTGTGCCATTCAGGCAAACATCACCAGCACATTTTTCTCACCCTGTCTTCTTTTTCCACACAGAAAGAGCAAGGCAGAGCAACAGTGCGGGAATAAGGAAATGACATGAAAGTACCTGTCTGGAACAGCCAACTCAAAGACAGTGACACACAATAAATAACCCTGAAAGCTGAAAAATGGGGCTGCCATTCTCCATCACACCAGAAATGTCATAAACCACAAAAGAGACATGCCAATCATTTGAGGCCCCTCCCAGAGAAATTTTTATAGCACCATATTTCATAACTTCTTTTGCTACCTAGAGGGCCCAATTTCCTGATCTGCGTCTGCCTCTGACTCCCCAGTTCAATCCCCACTGCTGCAGGTGCATTCAAGTCACTGGCTACCCATCCCCAAAGGCACCTAGGGCCCTCCAGTGCACAACTTCCTGCAACATGCTTAATGCTGGGATCCAAAGGAAGGAGTGCTGAGGGAGGCAAACCAAAACCAAGAGCTCAGTTATGATTCACACTAAGGAATAAGATCATCTGGGAGGAAGTGTCCCTTGTGTATTCAGCAAGTTTTGGAGGCAACATTGAACTCAGTGCTATTGGACAAGGTAGCTCAGACCTAATTTAGGGCTTTTCTAGATGAGTTGCAAGCACAGCCCTACACCCTCCTAGGCAACTTTGAAAAAAAACATAAACATTTAGTTCAACCAACAGAATTTTAATTGTTCAGATGTAGCCCTAACACCTTTGAATATCACTGACTGGATTGCTCAATATATCATGTTGATCAAAAACTCGACAGGATTCCCCTTCTGGATTTTCTTTGATTTAGTTTGGTTTTTTGGTGGTGGGGCTTTTATTTATTTTTTTTTTTTAATGGTATGACACATGGTAAACAATACCATACAGATATGGTAATGGCACTTAAATAATCCCATACATAGCAGAGATTCTTGCATACATTCATTTAAAGTAGGCCTGAGGCAAGTCAAATATACAAACAATTAGAGATCTGTAGGCATGCCAAGAAACATTTGTGCAGCATATAGGCCCAAGAGAAAATATAGTGAAGATTAAGAATATTATTAACGCATATCTGGAGATAATAGTATTTGATGAATTTCTCTGTGAGTATCTCTGTGATCCTGACAATTCTCATAAAAAGGACTGGACTGACATTTTCCACATTTACCTATAACAGTCCAATCTATAGCTCTGCAGTAGGGCTTAGTATCTGCAATTTAAACAGCTGCTAAACCATCTTCCTTTGTTTTGTTACACAGTAATTAGATCCACCTCCTTCGCTCAGTTCATGACCAATGTTTCTTTTTCACTCACATCCCAAGACAACTTCTGTTGCCCTTTTCTTTAATTTTTTTTCCACAAAAAGGCTTTTTTTCCCTTCTCCTGAAACTTGTAAGCTTTTTGTTCCCATTACAATCTTTGGCATGCAAAGCAGGTGGTATCAGAAAGTGCAAATGCCTCCAATATTCTTTGAATTACTATAAACTGCTGTATGGTTTTGTTCATCTTAAGTACCCAGTCTTTTGATATCTCAGCCAGTCCGTTCCATGCTCACAAGTTAATAAGACTAGAGGCAGGGAGAGACATGAGAAAGGCCACCCAATTAAAGTGAGAAAATGAAGATCAAAACAGGCTACTGTGCTGTCATATGGTCAGGTACTGAACTGTGCCTGGTGCAGTTTAGATAACAGGCTAGATAATGCTGCACATGTCACTTTGCTGTGACCTTCACCAGTCACCTGGCTCGAGCCTTATGAGAGCTGACTAACTTTTAAGTTAAAAAGGCTTAGATTAAGATTATTAGTAACCCTGAAAATCCTCAAAGAGCTTCACTGAAACAAGAGGAATTGCTTTGAAATTACAAGCCCTGTAGAAAGGACTCTACATAATTTGATAATGGACACAGATCATTTTCTTCTCCGTTAAACCAGCAGGAACTGAGCTATGAAAGTCCATGCTTAATAGAGGGATGGGAGACTAACCCATGTGGCATGTAAGCATGAGGTTACCAGTGTCTAGGCCCATCCTTGGATCTGCTCAGGTACAAGCTGCTCCATACAGCATGCACTGTTCTCCTGATCATGTATCCAGAAACCACAGCATAAACATTGCTCTAGGCACCAATGCTATGGAGTAAGTCTTCCCAAACTCAGTGTTCCTGTTCCTGAATGCACTGAGAAGGTAGTGAGGGGCAGGAAACTCACTGTTAAGCAGAGACTTAAGCCTTCATTAAAACACCAGGATGAATATCATCTACTTTTCAGAGAACTGATATCTGGAAATTGATAAGAAAAGTAGGACACATCTAATTTTCAAAATAATTACAAAAAATACTTAGATGGATTCTCCCTTAGGAGTTTTTAAATAAGGATGCCTCTTCCTGCAAATGGAGGGAGCTGAGAAGGGTTCACCACACTTTGTACCAAATAAAGCTCTTATTAGAAACAGAACACATACCACAGGAATTATTTGCTGGTGTGTTCTATTGCTTTTGACCAAAATTCTTTGAGTTCAGCTGTCATTAGAGTATTCAGTGAAAAAGAAGAAGAAGGAGTCTAAAAGACCAAAAGTCTGTCAGTGCTACTGGACGTTCCAGCTTGCAAAGAAGGCTGACCAGTTTACCTCCTGGTCAATTTGGGATTTTAGACAATGCCCTGTAAGGAGTCCATCTTAAATAAAATAAGCAGGAAAATCCAAATAACTGGAAGGAAAGTATAGGTATGATTTTGTTACCCAAGACATCAAATAGTTTCACAACTGGTCTCTCAAAAACAAAGGGAAAAACCCATAAAACTGCTGAATTTGGCTTCCACAGTGCAAAGAACAGCTGGAGCATTTCTGCATGACTTAGTTTAATGCAACAAGATTGGAATTTTTAAGTTCCCAAGGAAAAAAAAAAGGCACAGTTGCTTTTCACTTTCTGCTATCTGTACCAGTTACCACCTGGATCCAAGTATTTGCCACTTAGGATCCAACTATCCAAAAATCCACATAATTAATTGGTATCAAAGCAAAGGGCTGTGAAACATCTGTACTCAAGGAGTGACCTTTGGATGAAAGAAGACCATTCCTTGACTCCCCAAGTCCTACAGCTCAAACTTGCTGCTTGAAAAACTATTTTCCAGCTCCAAGTCCCACCAGTCAGGCAGTGAAGTGCAGGTGAGAGATAAACAAACACAGGAGAAAAGGGAGAGATTTCTTAGGCATTATTGTAGGCTCAGCAGGTTTCATTAATTTGCCTGTTCTGGGAAAATTCAGACCCCTTTTCCATTTCTTTTCTGATACTTTCCTGAAACCTACACAACACAGCAGACAGTGCATTAGGCAGCAGAGCTTTTGCACCACCAGTCTCAAGGGTGGGCACAGACCTCATCCCAGCAAGGAACCCATACAGTCATAAGGCAACAGCTGGGCAATGACTCTGGGAGCTGTGCACCACATCAGCTGGAGGTCTCCATGGGGTCAGAAGAGCAAGGGAACTAGAGACCTGTTTGCCCCAGATTTGCCCCCAAATTCCACATTTCTTCCTGTGGAGTCCTCTGGCACACCCAGACATGGGTATGGGCACAATGTGTGTTCCTGGATGCTGTTCTTTCAGACATAAAATCATACTGCTGCTCATGCCAGGCACTGGCACTTGTTCCTAATCTTACAGAGCTGTTTCACCTAATGGCTCCAAACCTGGCTTCCTGAAAGCAGCAGGGGACAGCTGCTGAAACACCATCAATCCAGACAAAGTCAACATGACCTGTGGACGTGGTCCAGCTCTGCCAGGAAGGGCCCAACAGTGAGGGTGGCTGAGGAAATATTATTGCAGCCTGGAGGCTTTCTCATGCAGAATTCTATTTTGGTGCACCATTTTTTTGTTGCTTGAGCATTCCCCAGATATTTTGGAAACTCCAGACGCAATAATACTGAGTTTTAGGTCAGAGTGTTTTTATTGATAAAGGTTTCACCGTCCTGATGTGAGTGTGAACGCTTATGAATGCTGCAGGATTACACAGGGAATAATCACTTGCCATAGCCCGCAACATATAATATGCCCACCAAAAAGCACAGTAAATTAAATAACAGTGTTTCCTGCCAGCCCAAACAAACGTTTTCCCCTTCCTAGCAGAGCAAAAGAATACTAACCAACAGAACTGCAGTGGTTTGGAACTTCATGTAATAGCAGCAAGAAAAAAGTCACACTGCTATGAAGTGACACAGAAACATCTGCAACACATTTTTGTCATCAACACAGCAGCAGTGGTTATACACAAGGAAATGTTTATTTGATCCATTTGCTAACATATAAATCAACTCGTTCTAAAACTATTTCATTATATGTGTTCTCCAGCAATGACCCATTTTGAGGTGAACTGTTTGAGGTGAGCTATTTGAAGTGATCACTGCATGATTTAAGGCAAGACACCTATCTGAGTAACAACTGTATCTTTGTCCACAGACTGCAGAATTTGCACCAGGAAGAGACTTTGCAATGAAAAGAGATTAATCAATTTTACTTGAGCCATGTTAATTGTTTTTGCTTGAAAAAAAGAGAATGAAACTGTGACTTAGTCAATGGGAAATCCTCGAGGACTTGGCCAAGATGTCACATGCACCCACTTGCCCTAACCTTTGGCCTTTTGTCTAAGTACAAGGGGCATATCAGTTAAATAAATGATGTCTTCTCTCTGGGAAACTCAGAGAGTTAATAAGTAATTTCAAACTATTATAATTTTGATGCATGGAAAAAAAACAATTTGGCTTTCCTCAGACAGTACAGCTGGGTAAGTAAGAATTTCCCGGCACTGTTTAAGGCTGGGTGGGGTGGGAAAAAGAAGAAGGAAAAAGAGAAACAAATTAAGTTGCTAAAGAAGGAAAAAAAAATATGAAGAAATCCTGCCAGAAGTTCAGGAAATCTTTTCTTCCTTGTTTCGCTTATGGAGATCAAAAAATCCAAAATAAAATCCATGAATCTCCTTGCAAAATGCTGATGACTTTGCTCAAACCAGGGCAGCTAAGGTGCTGAGAAGCCATGAAACTCAGCTATAGTCCTTCAGATAATTCACATAAGCAAGTAGCTCAAGTGATAGGTCGTGTCTGCAGGATCAGCACAACAGTTCTAATCCTTAAGGAGGAACTGGCTCCTGGGTATGCCTGCAGCCCAAACCAGTTCTGTCCAAGTCCTCCAGGCACCTCCACAGCACAAGCAGAAAATAGCAACTGCAGAGCAGAGCGTATGACCCCAGTAAAACCACTGCCATGTTTCAGGGAGATCTCAGCCCACAACAGAGGAACATGCAGGGAATTGCAAGCATCTTTTCCAACCTGGTGCACAGCAGAGTGAAATGCCATAGGCCATCATGTAAGTGGGATGACTCTTTTTACCCAGTGCCAGTGGATGGGACTGTGCTCACAGCTGTGGCTGGCCTTCAGGTGAGAGGATAGAATTCCAGTCTCAAGAAAGGGCCTTCTTATTGCCCATTAACTTGGTCTTTTGTTTGCCTGTAGCCGTACTCTCAAACCTACAATTTCATTGCACCAAATCACTTATTTTTTCACCCAAGCACCTCAAAAGCAAACCCTGAAAAGTCTACATATCACACTACATGTCCCCACTTAAAAAGAGACAAGCAGTGCACAGACTATTTAATCAACAGGGGGTGCATGGTGGAAGTCAAACCCACCCTATGAATCCCATTCATGAAATGATCAGCCTTCTCTCCTCTCACTTTCCCTATGGCTTCCTTAAGCGACCAGATTTCTCTCTCTAGGGTTTTTAAAAGAAAAAAGCGTCCTTTAACGTGTGCAGGAACAAATTCAGGACCATGCCTACACAAAATACATGTTTATCAATATTTGATCTACATCTTGATCTTACCAATGTTATTGACTCCCCTGACTGGTTTCCTGTGGCCAAACAAGAGCAAATAAATTTTTAAGAGAAATCTGAAGCTAGGAAATACAACTTGCAGATGTGTGCAAGCCAGTATCTCTCTCTCACCCCCAAGTTTGGCAGACAGATCTTTCAGAATCAGCTTGCAGGAGGAGGCTCAGCAAGCAGGAAGACTTTTTAAAGCAATGCACAGGTACAGGGATGATTTTCATGTCAAGAAAATAATGTTAAGTCCATTAAAAAACCTGTTTTCTGCAATGGTTCAGGCACCTGTGAAATCAGGAGAGTCCATTGGAATCCCACCCAATGCAAAACACAGCCCAGGGGATTTCATCCATTCGTTTCTGCAGCTGTCTTGCACATCCCACTTCATTAAGCCCCTAACTTTTGACTAACCTCAAACCTATATTCAGAATTAAAATTAGCTTAAAAGTCACTGTCTTCAGGACTACATCAATGCTGCCTTGTGTAACACAGACCTGGGGGCAGGCCACTAAAATATGACTGTGCAACTGTATTGTTAAGAATCTGCTGCTCAACCTCCTTCATATCCCAAGGATCCCCCTTGTCATGCAGTGGGAACCTTTCCAGAAAATAACTTGGCCCACCCACCTGTCAGGGAACATTTCCTCATGTTTGACAGGACAGGCACTGGCGGATTCAAGTCAGCATGGGTGTGTCTCAAGAAATGCCCTATCCTGAACCCAGCCCATCTGTAGTGCCAGGAGTGTTCAGTTTGGATGCAAGATGAACTGGAGAACAACCCCAAACTTGGAACTGAGCTCAAAAGGCTCAGCAGCCATAGCCTACATGCCAGAAAACCCATGATCATCCCTTTGATCATGCCCCCTTCATCTGAAGCACTCTCGTCAAAAAGCAAATGCATGAAATCCCTCCTCACACAGAGCATAATTCTGCAGGTTTGAGAAGTGATCTGTGTTATGCTGTTTGGGAGGAAGGGCTGCAATTATGCAGTGCAGCACTATTAAAATCAGCCATATAAACTAGTTGCTCATCTAATCCATCACACTATTTGGCCCACTTGCTTTTTTGAGTTTCTGCCTTGCACTCCACTCTGCAGCTGCTTTGCACCTCCCACTCCTTCTTTACTGTCTCCATGTAAATCAAAAACCCATCAAACCTCACTTCTTCAGTAATAAATCAATTCTTTGGATTACTCAACTATAAAACCATGACTTTGTGGCTGCAAAGGCAGACTGTGTTTGAGCACCTGGATGACAGCAAGCAAAAGAGAGAAATAAGTACTTTAATAATACTTAAGGTTCGCAGAGGGCCTTTTCTTCTTGGCACATCTGAGCTCGCCAGGAAGCTTGTACTATACTAAAAAAATTTCTCATTTCTCGCTTGCCAGTCACACCCCCCCAAAAATTAATAATAAAAATCCTAGCTTTTTTTTTTTTTTTTTTTTTGTGCTATTTTCTCTGTTTGTATGCTGTATTCATGGCTTTCTTTCCTGAATACGGGTGAGTACAAATGTCAGTGGCAGACTAGAAATGTTGGGGCGCACACAATTCATTCTTATTTTCTTCTAAACATCAGACCATATCACCAATTAAAAAAGAAAGAAGAGAACAAAAACCAGCACTCAGCTTCCATCTACCTGCTTCCCAGCCAAGATAAGGAAATATCTCAAACTTTCCACAAAGCCTCCTATTAGCTCCCCTCAAGGCCAGGAGAATCCATCCTATTGTTTCCCTGGCTAGTGCTGCATCGCTGCATTCCTACAGAGCTTCTGAATTTGTTCGGAGCTTGTTGATGTTGGTGTTGTTGTTATTGTAAAAGCTGAGTGTTACACAAGACAGAGAGCTTGACAGCTTTCCCACAATCCTCAGCATGTGGGAATAGCGAGTAACAAAGTGTTAACACCTGCCAACTGGTGGTTAGGTGTACATGTCTCTGTTAACAACAAACACTGCTGCTAGCAGCCATCAGAGCAAAGCAGCAAATCTGTTCCCTTCTCCAGCTTGGAAAACACCAAACAATAACAAAAAAAAGGCACCTAATTGCTTGATTAAGATGTATCAGTGTTGGAAACTGCTGATCTAGAACATTGAATCTCTGACATTTGCTTCACTCTTGATTAAACAGAAATGTTTAAACCCAGTTATTGTGCAGGCAGAGCACTGTGTACCATCCAGGGAATTGTGGCAGTGAAACTTTTTACAAAGAAATAGAATCAGAACCACCTCCTCTCTGCTGTTTCATAAAAGCATCAGATGCTGAGACTCTCTAGCTATTAGGAAAAAGGGATGGAAGAGCACTAACGAAGGGCTAGGAGTCAGGTAACTTCTTGGAACTTCCAGGGAAACCTTGTGGAAAAGTTCAGCTCCTGCTCTGAAAAATGTTTCTAGACACAGAAGTTGTGACCGTTTCTTTGTGGTGAGGGGGATTAGCTGCATACTTTTAAAAATCATGTTTTCATTTGGTGATTTCCTAGGCAGCATTGTGAGCCAGGTGGCACTGATTTATCATTACCAGTTTGCATGTGAATAATGTCCTAGACCTGAGGCTAAAAGCCTGCCTACTCTAGATTTGCCCTCAATAGCCAGCTTGCTTGTTTTGTTACTCTTTCCCCATCATAAAAAGGTAAGGGAGAAGTGAATCAACTCATTCATCTCAAGTAAACTAGAGATTGCTAAACAAAAGGAGGGAAACTTCATTAATGTAACAGTACTCACAAAAGCTCACTGCTGTCCAAATCTCCCTAACTGTGCTCACAGAAACTCCGGCTCAGCTGGGGAGGGACATTAATCCTGATTTCCATCAGACTGTATTTCTTCAGTAATTGCTATCAGGAAAAGAAATTATCCCATTCTTTAGCAGCGGGGCAGGGTAGGGGGTGATGGAATTTCACTTTTATGTCTTTCCCCTAAAGATATTATCTGAAATAATTCAGACAACTATGATCGTACCTGATTAATCAGATGATGGCCAGGACAACAGATAATTTTAACCTACATCAGTTCCTGAATCTAAGTCACATGTGAGGAGGAGGGTGAGTGGAAGGCATGAGTAACTTCTTTTTGATGGTTCTACCAATTTTTGCCAGCATTAATGTTGAATGAAACAGACATCCAGTAGTCAGCACCTTGAAACAGAGGACACACATTCTCCTTATTTAATGAAACATCAAGTATTTGAAAATCCTACAAGTAGTAGACAGTTAGTAGTAATAAATTGTTTTACAAAAGCTGCCAGAACACTGTTCTAACTCTAAGCAACATCATTTACCAAATTGCTATGGTGAAGGCTCAAAAAACCTTCCATATAAAGGTCCCTGCAGAAGGTTCTATGGATAAAAATGAACAATTTTTTAGTTGGCAAAAAGTGGCTTTCTCCACCAGGAACGGAGGAATAAGGTAATATATTTGCCTGCCAACATGAATATTGACCAATTTACTGAGACAGATATTTCCAAATAGCAGTTGGAAAGCTTTTTTGGTATAGGAGTTTAGGATCACCTGCACCAGAATAGTATTAGAGGAAAATTTCTAAGCTTTGTGTGAATATTCAAGCCCCTTAGCAGATGAATTTAGAATCTCAGTCACATGTTTCTCTGACTCAGGCATTTGTTAGTCATCCTCTGCCCATTATATCTCAAGAAAGTTACAGATACCCATAATTAGAAAGGCAATCCCCCTCCTTCTGTCTCTTTTCTGCCTGTTCTCTAGATATCATGGCCTGTCACTCCCTTACTTACCAGAGGTCCTGTGCTATTTATTCCCATTCCCCTCCCAGCTAGATTTATTTCCTTACAGTATCACCCATTTTATGCCCTCCCCACAGTCCCTAGATCCTACCCCATGTCTGAAATGTTCCAAATCAACAGCTGCCCTTGCAGCCCTCTTCAATCCTCGTTTTTCTGAGCCCAGAAGCTCTGCCTGGGTCCTCGTCTCTCTCTCACAACTTTTTATCAAGAGTTGCCTTCTGTGCTTTCATTGGGAAGCAAAGAAGACTGGGAAGGACAGGTACATAGATACATACCCTTATCATACTGAGCACGCTCTGAATCTGTGGATGAGAGTCTCTCCCACACAAAACTCTATCCCTTTAAAAAAACTGCATAACCCTTCAGAAAAAACACCTTGGTGGAAAATTTCAGACCAGTACTAAACTCTCACACCCTTAATGCCATAAACATCTCACTCTGACATCTGCAATGCCTCTGCCAATTTACAAATTCTTCCTGAGTTACTCTTTCTTTGGTGACAGAAGACATTATGTTTATTATTGGTTCATTAACCCACACTTGTCCCAAACACACGGCATGTGTACTTTACCTGAGGATAACCCTGCCTTCTTCAGGCCCAGACACTCCATGACAATCCCTTTTCCAGCAGCATTCCTACCCCTCAGGGTGTTTGCTGGGCATTGCCAGGCAGACAGGTGCACACCAGAGCTGCAAGGGTCACTTAGATGCTATTGGTCTGAACTTTATCCATTGTGTTTCTTTCTGAAGCAACCATCCTCAAGGCAGGTTGATTCTTTGTTCAGGTACCTTGTAACACCTGAGACCACAATACTAGAACCACATTTTTTGTGGTGAGACCACAATACCAGAACACTCCAGAAGCAGAAGAGCTAAATCTAAAGGCAGAAAAACCCAGCACAGTCTGGTATTTGACACACAGAACACATGATCTTGATTGAGCACACAAAGCCTCACTCCATCCATGACTCTACCAAGTGGTGAGGGCTCTGGCAAGTTCTGATTTGGCATAGTGAGGTCACATGCTTTCCCTACTGACACATGCACATTCCTGTCTTTATTCTTAACATGAACAGGTTAAAGTATCTTCTTCCTCTATTGTATTCAGATGATGACTAAAAGCTACATCTGCATAGTGTTTTCCCATTAGGTCAATAGCAGCCAACAAAGGAGCATTTGCTTCTGGTTCTTTAGCTGAATAGGAGAAAACAACTGGTGCAGTATTAGCCCAAAGAGGGAGGAATATAGAGCACCTGAAATGCATTGCCAACAAAGCAATTAGAAGGAGGATTAGGGGTGGGCATTGACTGCCTGCCCTGTTTATCAGCCTCACTGAGGGACTCAGTTCCCAGGTATTTGATACAACTCATCAGAGCTAACATGCAAAGATTTGCATACAACTGTCTTGGAAATAAATACTCTTCCTGTGTATCAGGAAATAGATCTGTTTCTTGGTATCCTTTGAACAAAGGAATGAGTTGTCCATTCTGCTCCACGCTAATCTCAACAGTTTACACTACAGTCTCCACTACATTACTTACAACTGGTCTATTTGAAGAACAGCTGGGAGGAAATAGTTCTGCTGGTGGTGACGTGGAGGACTCGAATGGACAAGTTCAAACAATGTAAGGACAAAACAGGCATGTAAAAAACACTCCAACACCTACCTTCCACTGAATTCTAGGGTGTTGGTAAGTTTAGATGGTTTCTTGGAGAGTTAATGTCTCAGTGCCAGGCAAGTCTTTTTTCTGTTCCTATATCAAGGCTCCAGAATGGCACTTTGGATATCCAATAATGCATCCTGCTTGTCTTTCATCCCTCACCAATGATGTGCAGCCTTTTCACTGCCTAAAATCAGAAAACCAGAGCCTTGATAAAAAGGAATGTTTTAGTGTGATTCTAAAAATCCTTCAAGTGAAAGACCCATAGGCTTACCCTCTGGACTAAATGCAAGATCTCTCCAGCATAGAGCAATCAAGGTACTCAAAGTGATTGTCAGGGCTGGAGTTGTCCTGATCATAAGCACTATAATCCTATCAAGAGGCAAATACATAATCAGGTATCACCAGTCCTTTTGGGCTATACAGTTTGCTAAAGGCCCTGCATCTGTGTGATCAGATCCATCGGAAGGAAAGGATGGCATGAAAACAGTAACCTCTTATTTCCAGTTCCTGTTTTGGTTTCTACTCTTCAGCACACAAAAGGATGCCTGCTTTACCCAAGGCTGCCTCAGCATTAGACAGGCTGTGTTTCCAGGTCACTTTCTCTCCTTTTGTCCCATGTTGTAGTTTTCTGCCTGTAAGAACAAAGCCAAGGGTCTTGGGGCTATTTGCATCTTTGGGGGATTTGGATGCAGTGCAGGGTGAGGCTGGGCCTCATTTTAAGAGAAGGATCCAGCCCGCACCAGTGCCAAGAGGCTGACTAATGCAATTATTTCCTTGCAGAGCAGCATTTTTCAAAGTGCTGATTCTTATTAAGAAAAAGGAACGGATTTGGAGCTCATATTTTGATCTGGTGCCCAGGATTATTTGGAAATTCTTTTTCCTGGAACGAGACTTTTTATTCCAAATTTCTCCATGGTGGGGAGAGAGGGTTTCCTGGGCAGAATTAGGATAATGATTACAGCCTGTATACAATCAGTTCTAACCGCTGTGGAACTCCAAAAATGAATGTTATTGCTCAGTGGCTTCATTGAAAACAGAAGTATTATTTAACCAGAAGGATGGCAACACATGGAAATAGCTCATTATCATATTTTCTCCCTATTTGAAATGTCACATTGAGTATGTATCTTTCACGTCCACTACACTTTAATTAATTTGGACTGTGTTTAAATATATTACGCAGCATGCTTTATTACAAAATTCTGACACATTCCCATTGATGAAGCGGGGCTTTCCTTCAAACACATGTAAAAGGCAAAAGGAGCTACACTGCTAAATATTGTTTTGAATACAATAAGAATACCTCATCATCTCCGTGTCTGCCTATGTTTTTCTGTGGCATGGAACATACAGAGCAAAAACAACATTACATCCAAAGCTTGCTTGCTGTTTATTAAAGGGACAATGATGTTAACATTATTATTCTAGATCTAAATCTTAACCACTTACCTTATTTACATAATTGCAAGACAAACATATATTTTACTCAATGGCTGGAAAAGATTCCAGCAGTGTGATTGCCTACAAATTAAAAAGTAGAATTGCAGGGTGTATGAGTGAGATGAAAATGGCTTGTTTTAACACAGCTGGTGTATCTTATCTTCTGTGCACTTTCAAGCATAGCACTTATAAGGATGGTTGTCCTCCTCCACCCAGGGCTCCAACATAGTAGAGGATTTATTTCATTTGCTAACCTTCCTCTGGAATGCGGTCACTCCAGAAGTTGTTCCTGATTTATACTTGTTTAAGCAACCGGGAGAATCAAACTAGTTTTTTTAAAAAATGTAAAAATGAAAGTTCATTCAACATTTGGTGTTCCTTGGACTGAAGTCTTCTATTGTTTAGATTTCTGTGCTGAATGGGATCAGGGATTTTGTAGAAGATGTGACTAATATCTATCTGGTAAGATGTCATCTCTTCACTACTGCTTCTGTTGAGGCACTGATGTATTAGCTACTGAACTACTGTAAAACCATTTTAGTTTAAACCATCTTGGGTACAGCAAACAGCTGAGGACTTGCCTCCTCAGGGCAGTTCTATTACACTCTATTATTCCACCCACTGGATGCCACCAAGGACTGATTGTGTTTATATCAGGAAGGAATCTCTTTCCTCACTACTCACACCCCATTCAGGAACCACTGGGAGCCAAGGCTGGTGAAGGAGAGCTGGTTCATTCCCTGGGAGCCAACTGAGTGGTGTACCTCACACAACAAGCCTCTGCATGACATTACAGTCAATCCCTACAGCTTGTTCTAAAACATGTTCCAGGGACAGCTCCTTGGACCGTTGCTTCCTCATCCATCCTCCTAAGAGAGCAGTAATCAAAGTTTTTATTATCTGAATCATGGATTCATTTTTTTTATTATTGTTATTTTCCCTAGCAGATGGCCTTTTTCCAAAATAATTTTACAAGCAGAGATTCTTATCATGGGGAAGGTAATACTGTTCTGAAACAAACTCCCAGATGAGACCACGTGGAATAAATGTGTTGTTCCTTAGATAAAGGGAAGGCGTTAGATGCTGATCACTGTGTGGATGCTGCCACGGAGGAACAGCACGGCCCTGCTCTGTGCTATTAAATACTCTACTCCTCATTCTTCTGCCTTGAGTGTTCTCTCCTCACCCCGCATAACCCTTTCCTCAGAAGACATTTACACTAAGAAAAAAAATGTTTTTCAGCATTTGAACAATACAAAAAAGTTGCATTTAACTACAACACATGTCTATCTTTAAAAATCTGGATTGGTTTTATATTTAATTCATTCACTGAATTGTAATAAATGAATGAACTTAATTTGGAGGATAATAAAAAATATGAACTGTGTTGCTGAAGCCAAAAGCAATAACTACAACTTGTTTTTTTCCAATTCTTTGCTCCTTCGGACCCAAGCATTGCTGTTGCAATTTTTTTCCTGTATTTTAAGTGGTTTTTTTATTTGATTTCTGCATTAAAGGAACACTCCAGTGTAATATAAAGGGATACTATAATCGCGATGTCTAATTACAAAGAAAAGCTAAGTGTCTAATATAAAAACATGCAATAACAAAAGAATAACTACCAGATCAAAAGCCACCGAAACAACAATCTGATGAATCAGGCTAGGAAGCACTACTCAGCTCTTCCCCTTACAGAGTATGGGGAGCCAGAAAAAAACTTTGCTGTGTGAGAAGATTGAGCAAAGTACTGAATAACCTCATCTAGGCTCCCTCTTCCATGAAAGGCTGGACAAAAGGACCTTCCAAGCCCTCTTGCAACCTGGGCTACTCTGTGATTCTATAAGATTGGAAGATCTCTCTGATGCATGGCCCTCACATTAACTGCAGCTTTTCCTCCTTGGCTTCTTTTTGATTTTAAGAGCTTGTTCTTACTGTTTTGTTGGGTTTGGGGTTTGTTTGTTTGTGGTTTTTTTGGTTTGTTTGTTTATTCCCCTGATTCCCAAGATTAACAAATGTGAAATGGTATCCTTTTGGCTGCTAGCGGGCAGGATCTTGTGTTCTTCACACATTTAGATTTTCCATCAAAATCATCAGGAATGTATTAAAACAAGCAGGCTAGTTTCCATCTCTTGGCATGAGTCAATGAAGTATTTAGATGTACACGAAATACAAGACTGACTATGCAACTGGCAGCTTCCAAAAAGGAGAAGATCATTTAAATATGTTCCTGAAGGAGTAATGTTTCTTTACCTGGCCATAACCAGCCCTACTAAAAGAAACAGTAAAATTGCAGACAACCTTGCCATCCACAGCTTCCCTCAAATTAACAAGCAATTTAAGTTTGTTTTTAAAAAGTCTGAAGACCATCTTGCATTAAAGGCAGGTCATTACTCTTGTCCATATGTAAGTGGACAGGAGTCTAATGTGCCAAATTCCAAGCCTGAAAGACTGTTTAGCTGTAAATCCCCTCATGAGACAGAGGCATGAGTGATTTAGGTGAAGGGACAAAGGAAAGAAGCAGAGCCGTCAGAAGGATTTTTCAGAGATTCTCAACAACATCAAACCAGAGCAACAACCTTACTGATTCAGCAGAAATTATCCTGCAGAAAAAAAAAAAAAACAACAAAACCCAACCAGAAAAAACCCTAACCAATAAATGAAACCCAAATTCCAAAAAAATTCCTGAACATTTTTTTGCATCTCATGTGTAGGACTTCGTGTTTCTGTGTAACTTGGCAGTGGAGCAATTTTTAGCAAAGATACCAACAGAAGATTCATCAGCAACCATACTGACATCTGAAGAGGCATATGCTCATAAGAAGCATTTTGTCTATTCACTTTAACCTGATATTTAAACCCACAAACTATAGATATACCTTGGACAATCTTATTTACCTTGTGCACATGTGTGCATTTGTGCTTTTAAGATTATTTCAGAACTGCAAAAACATTTAATAAAATCCAGATAATGATGCTGTAATTATGACACCAACAAACAGGAACATTCCAGAGAGCTTTGGTTGTTTTGTTGTTTCTATTTCACTTTTGAAAAAAATTTTAAGTAGGCTGTTTGGCTTTTTTTAGCAGAGGAAAACAGGCATGAGACAAATGATACTTCTTAGAAAAGCATTCTCTATAGATCAGTTCCTGCTAACTCACTCTTCCATTGGCAGACATCATTCATGTTTCCATGTTGATTTTGCTAAAGTGCTTAAATAGCTTTAACAATAGAAATACAAGTGTTTTGAGGAAGGGAGAAGCCTTTAGACAGATTTTTTTTTTTTCTGAGGGAAGTTTGTTACAGTCAATTGGCTACAAAGATGATGTAAACAGTCACATCCCCCTGCACTTTCAGAATGTGTTGATTTAAAAAGATTTAAGCAACTTAAGTACATTGTTCAGGATAGATTCTAGTCCAGAGGAATTCTGGTTACGTTTTCCAGGCAATGATTCCCTCCATTATTTACAACAGTGTTCATTTCTTTGCTCTAATGTTCCCATTCTGCATGCAACTTCCACTGATTTTATCCTTGCTGCAATTAATTGTCCTAAATCTAAAACAGTACTGGACACAGAATTTAACTTGGTCGACTCACACTTAATTTTCAAGAGATTCACTGCAATGCAATCTCTGTTGAAATGTTTACAAGTTGCCTGTGGAGGAGAGCTAAAAGCTAAAAGGGATTTCAGAAGGAAGCTTGTGTAAAGGCCAGTTGTACCTAACTGCATATATCATGCCACACCACAATCTCCAGGGTCTTCAGTCCTACCAAAAATCATAGAATTACAGTTCAGTTCTATACACTACACCTTCCACTCAAAAGACAAACAAAAAAACAAAACAAAAAACAACAACAACAAAAAAAAATCTGCTATAAAGTGATAGGTATGCAAAATCTAATTGCTTTCAGCATCCTGATGCAAACCACTGTATACGTTTAAAATCTTTATAATTTCTTTCAGCAAACTTTATCACTAAGATTTGTTTGCACTTTGGGTTTTACCTTCAGTGCCCTCATACCTGTATGTTCCACCTGCATGTCTCTGAGATAACACAAGTCTCCCCATGATTTTGTGTGGCATGTCCTAACCCAAAGAGGAAGAAATGGAGATTTGGCTTCCATTTAGTACAGTGAGCATGTTCCCTACAGTATAACTTTCAGAAGCAGAAATCCTAGCTGCTACCAAATGAAATGGAAAATCTTGCTGTTTCTAGAAACATCAGAAAAACTCCACATTTTCCTGCCTCCTCTTTGCCAAAAAGGACAAGAAGTGAAAAGTATGTCAGAGGCTTATGTTACCTTGACAGAACAAATTTCTTTTAGGCTCCAAGTAAGAGACTGAGCTATTATAGTTTTATTTCTAGATGACTCTAGAAAATTCATGACAAAGGGTGTCTGTGATGGTGGGCTCTTCCTGCAGAGGGAAGCTACTCATCAGCTTGGAGAACATTCTTGAATTCTCGGATTCAGTAGGCTCACAAAATAGAGACAACACTATTAGGCATGATGTCCTATCTGATATTAATGAAACCTTTAAAAGCATGGAAATGTGAACATATTCTCTCAGAGAAAGATATGTCTTAAAGCCAGCAGTATACACACACTTACAAACATAATGAGGTCTCGCTCCACAAAAACTTGATCATTGTCTTGTTTGTTTTTCTTTTCT
>VWYP01006844.1:406618-468138 GCA_013400435.1 Pycnonotus jocosus | reverse complement strand
GTATTATTTTAGCACCAACACAAAACTTCAGTGTTCTGAGAATTAGGAGGACATGGACAAATTATTTTTCAGTAGAACTCATCATCTATTTATAAACTGAATTGATTTCTTTCTTAATGGCCTCTTAACAGCAAAACTGCCGAGTAATGCTACTGATAGTTTGTCAGACTATGTATGAGAAGAGTTTGTACCTCTGTACCTGTACAGAGAATCAGCCTGATTACTTGAAGGCACTGAGGGGTCATCCAGTTAAAGATCTGGCATCCTAAAAGCTGTGTCTGACTTTCTGAAATTCTGAGGATCCATTTGGGAAAAAAAAAAATACAAGGCATTTCAAAGGGACTACCAAATAAAAATTACATAGCTGTATAAAATGTATATATATATAAACTGTAAATGAAAATATATTACAGATGCATCCAGAGTTAGAAAGAATGGAAAAGGAAAGGAGGATAGACTGGGAGAACTGAGAATGTGTCCAAGGTAGATGGATATGATCTAAGTCACCCATCACCTTATGAATCATAACAATTCCGAGTACAAGAAGATGACAGACAGCCTTAATGAGAGAGAGCATGTGAAGGTCAATAAACACACAGGTCTTAGAGATCCATTTACTGATTTAATCTAGCATCTTGAATCCACTAAAGCTTGAAAACAGAGGTGCTGGAAGCCATTAAAGAAGAATGCTGTGAAAACCAATGTATGAAGCAATTTGAGATGTTCACTGATGACAGCATGTGAGCAACAGAGACCTCCACCCAAATAATATGTTCCATTTTTACATCTTGAGTCTGGATGGAATAAGGAGGTGGTTAAGAGCTGAGCTATGGTATGTAGGCAGAAAGATCCAGAATTCTGAAGAATTCTGGGAAATAATAAAGGAAGTGGAAATTAGATTATGGCATCCTAGAGAGCACAGGGAATTTGGGGCTAAGGAGTGGGGCAAAGAAAAAAGTTAGTCTGAATAAGATGACAGAATTTGGTGCCTAAAGATACCAAATTTCTCAGCTTCTCAGGAATGCAACAAGGTTGTGAGAATATCCTGTTGAATCCTTGATCATTGCTTTTGCCACTGAGCTCATGTCCCAGTAGGGCTTTCTGCTTGAATCAAGCTCTAATGTGGGACATTTTGATTGTGATTTCTGGCTCAGCAGAAAATGGTGAGCCTAATGGGCTGGTTATACTTAACATTGCAGAGAGAGAACATGTAGAGCAGGGTGGAACATCAAAAATCAAGATGTGACAAAGTAATGAGTTTTCTGAAGTCAAAGAGGAATGAAGTAAATGTTAGAAGGAGGGCAAACATGCCTTGGAGAAAGGAGGATGACTTCCTACTTTTGGATTGATGCATTTCTTTACATGTATTTCCCCAAATCTGTTGGTGGTGTTGGGAACTTGGCTATCTCAGTTTAAGTTCAGACTGGTTTTCTTATTTTTGTTGTTTCAGTTTAGTTTCCCCATAAAAGTGTGTATCTATCTAGTCTACAATCAAATTTACCTTAAATAGACAACAGTGCAAAAATGATGGATTCATGGAACTGCTGAGGTGTGAAGCAGCCTTTGGAGATTGTCTATAATAGAACATCTGTGCCCAAAGCAGGGACAGCTAGAGAGGTTGGTCCAGTAAGGTTTTGAGTAACTCAAAAGATGGAGGTTCCTCCATCTCTCTAGGCAACTTGTTCCCGTATTCCACCAATTTTATACTACAAAAGTTGTCTTTTATGTTTACATGGAGTTTCCTGTGTTTCAGTTTGTGCTCATTACCCCTTGTTCTTACTCTGAGTGTTAGCGAGAAGAGTTTGGTTCTGTCTTCTTTACCCTGCCTCATCAAGTGTTCTTGTACTTTGAAAAGACCTGTCCCAAGTTCTCTCTTGTCTAAGATGAATAGTCTCAGCTCTCTCATCCTCTCCCAGTGTCAAATGCTCCAGTACTTTAATTATCTTCGTGACCCTTTGGTGGACACTCGGGAGCCCAGAACTGGATCCAGAACTCCAGGTGGCTGTCACCAGGACTGAGAAGAGGGAAAGGAAGAGTCATCTCCTTTGACTCATCTGTTCTGCAGGATGGCAAATAAAAACTGTCGCAGGAGATTAGCAAAGGAAGACTCATCTTACTACATTTGCAGAGAAGACTACGAGAAAAGCAGAGTGACTGCTTTGGTTACACCAGAATATCTCACAGGGTTTCTCCAGTATAAATCTTTCTGTCTTGTATCTCTTGGACTATGGCAAAGACTTAACACTAAAAAACCAGCATCCCAAGTAAATTTTAAAAAGCCCTTCATATTTTTCAGGTTTGTTTATCAGAATTGCATACAACCTGTTACAAGAAACAGCAGAAGAGCAGCCAGCATTATATAACAGAATTACATCAAAGAAACCTTTTTCTACTTTAATTATCTCAGCTGATGAGAAGTAAACACACTACTTGTCAGAAACTAGAAGAAATCACCACCAACATATTAAAATTTATCATAAATTCTAGAAAAATCTTCACACTTCTCCAGGGCCAAGCTTAATAGCATGCATAAACTGAGATGAACATTTACAGCTCTCCTTTTCCTCTCTCGTTACAGTGCACACTCTCCTGCCTGTGAACAAAAAAATCTCTGTATGGTAGGAGTCACAACAGGTGGTAAACACTCCAACATTTAAGGGCTTGTTTAGATGGTAAATGAAACCAATCCAATTAAATCAGTAGTAAATCACACCCTTAACATTTCATCAGTAGTTAGCATGAGACAGAGATTTCAGAGCCATTTCAGTACAGATAAATGTGATTTCTTTTATCAGCTTAAATTACATCAAAACTAGGGTTTACAAATAGATCTTAATCAAAATATTATTAATTAGAATGCAGTTATTTCCTTTGGTTCTAGTTGCCACATAGATGAATCTTAAGACTTTGTAAACATATGCATACACACACAGAACACTCACTGGTTCAGTGGGAAGACAGATTACAAATTACTCAGCGCTGCCAATTAGTGAACAAGCAGGGCAAAAAAAAATCTGCAAATAGCAGCAAAGCAGAATGCTTCACAAAATGTATGCTGCTTCTTGTATTTGAAAAATGTCATAACTGATACTGTGAAACATCTTACCAAGAGAGCCAGGGAATATCCTGTAACACTAGTATCGGAAAATATATGAGAATATATAACACATAGGAAAGAAATTCTCATTACAGGCCTGGGTTAAATATTTAGCAAATGTTCTCAGAAGAGACGCACATTAGCTTGAGATATATATCAGCAAATGACAAGGGAAGCTTTAATGCTGATGTATTGGCATGATTGTTCAGGAATACTGGAAGTAATTTCCTGCAGGATGCCCTAAAACAAATTAGTGCTACTATATACACAGCCCCCCGTTAAGCTTTCCACCAGCATTTCTGTGGTCATGTTATACCAGTGCAAATGTGCAAGAGCCAGCAAATCTTTAACTCTGCATATTCTGCAGAAAGTTTTCAAATAACTTCCTGTGAGGATTCAACAGAAAATTTTGACCTGCTAAGCTCGTTCAGTCAGGGAAGAAAAACTGTGCCACATGACCAATAACAAACAGGCTGTACAGCTTAAATTACCAATATTGAACACCTCCACAAACCACAGTATAATTTGCAACATGTCAGTCAGCTGCAAAGACTTCTGAGGAAAGGGCAGCCAACTGGGAGGTGTTGCTTAAAGAGGCAAGATTCAAATAAGCAAATGAGGCAGCTTTAATACTTACATAAGCTAATGCAGCACTTGCATTACCTTCACTCTCTTGTTAGTAAGTGGGACTGTGTTCCATGGATCATGTAGAGCCTGTGCTCTTACATGGAGCTGCTTTCTCTATCAGGGAATCCCAGGCAATGCTATGCAGGAGGGGTATGGCCAACAAAAAAATAGATCTTCACAAAATTAGCATCACTGGCCTCTAGTCAGGATCTAGTCCCTGAGGAACAAAATGCAGCAGTAGGAGTCAGGAGAACTCCAGGCAAATGCCATATCCACTGTGTGGATTAAACATGAATGTCTGGTTTAAACATGAATGTCTGGGTGAGTTTTTGCCACCCCATAATGAACTTATATTTTCAGATGCTGGCTCAATGTCAAAAGACATGGAAAGGGATGTGATTACTCTCTGCAAATATACTAAGGAGAAAGTATATGATAGTAGGAGAGAGGAATGTAAAAACAATGTTGGCACAAAAATAGGGAGAAGTCAGCCAGAAATATGTTTAGATATTAGAAAAAAAAGGTCATAAGCTTCAGGGAAAAAAGTGACCCTGGAGCAGATATTGCATAAATATAACAAGGGAAGAAATCCTTTCCTCATTTTTAAGATGGTTGATGCTAAGCATAATACAGTACAGTTACTTGTTGCAGGAAGGGACAGGGAGGGTCCCTCTACTTCTGTCAAAATTTATATGCATAGATGGAGAGACATAGATGGAGAAAAAGGTTGGCTATACATAGCAAGGTGAAGCTCAAAAGAATATGAACAAAAGCAAATTTATTTCCTCAAGGAAAAAAGAAACCAAAACCCAGCAGTGAGTAGCTAACATAAGAAACCACGTTATAACTTTGGATGTTGTTTTTTTCAAAATATTGGCATACTGTTGTTGTGCAGCTATTATGAAGAAATCACACTGTGAAGCAAGAAGCCTTCCTGCAAACCAGGATGGGAAGCACAGAATCAGCTGCAGTTTTTTCACTGCAGGGGTTTCTCTGAAGGAAAAAAATAATAATATGATCATTGGTTTTGCACACACACACTAAGAAAAATTCAGTTTGCAAACAATGAACATCCTTTGTGTTCGGTGTTGGCAAAGCAATTGATTCTAGTTTGAGATTGGACTTGTGCCACTGCAAAAGCAGTTTGTCTTTTCTGTTCTGAAAAGTACTGTAATGAAGAGCTTCAACAGACCTCTCTGTTTTATCATTAGACTCCGGCTATATTTTCTTTCAATTTCTCTCACTTCACCAAAAAAAGTATGGAATTCATCATTCCAGCATACTGAGAAATAAAGTAACTATGAAATACTGCAGAAAATGTTAGAACTTATTATATAACAACCCCCCCCAACAACTCACAAAAACCAAAGACAAACACAACAAAACAAACAAAACAAAACCCCCCCAACACTTAATTTCCAGTATACTGTTATTTTCTCCCTTCACAGTATTTTCTCTGCTTTCTCCCCCAAAAATTCAGGAACACACGAGGATATGACTTCCCATAGGTCCAACAGGTCTTAGTATGCATGCTACACACATGGTGGAGTAACAGAGAAAACCCCACATAATTATCAGGCGAGAAACAGGGTCACATAAATAGAAAAGGTTCCTAGAGTGCCAGAGAGCTTTTCTTTTGTACCCTTATGTGTTCAAGAACTCACATTTTCTCTCAAAGCAGATACCTTTGTATATCCAAGCAAGCAGAATGAGTCCACTTGAAAGAGAAATCTGTCCTTCCAATGGCACCTTTATGATAAAATGTGAGTAATCCGCTATAAAAATTGGGACCTTAATACTGGTTTCTGAGCCCAAGAGCTTCTTTATTCATCAGTGTGTCTAATAAAAGATTTCACTTCTCCCTGTGAGCACTGTACCTCTCATATCCTCAGACCATCTTGGGTAGAACAACCCTGCTGCATTAAAAAAGACTCACAGCCTTAAAACTTGACAGACGTTTCTTTTTAACACCTTTTATACAAAAGCAATAACAGCAGGTAGTAAACTAACACTGCTGCACAGCATGGTATAGGAAGGAAGTGCTATAAACCCTATCACAATTATTTCAGTGAAAGACAAGGCCATCATTAGTACTGTATTGATCAATCTCCCCCTCCCATCTCCACTGTTTGAAAATTCATTCGACATTATTATTGCTGCCTCAGACAGTATTATTATAACAGACCTGCATTATACAATAAGAGGCTTTGGTATAATTGACATCTGAAGCACCAGGGAGCTCGAATGTTTGCTGCTGGTTAGAATGAGGTCTCCAGAGGGACACTTTCTTCCTCACAAAAGGGGCTATCATGTAGCCATTGCAGTGTGTAAATCAAATCCTCAGTGACTGCTGTTTTTTCATTACTTGTCTGTGACCTGGAACCAGATCCTTACAACACTGTGCTCCTGCTCATCCACCCCTGGAACCCACAACAATACACTGCAATGATGGACCAATACTTGGAAATTGGGTAAAGCAAATTACCTACCTGGGTTAAAACAACAAAAACTTGTTTATTTTTTAGGCTAGTTAAATAGGAAATTGGATATATAATCCCGCTGTTTGGTGCTGTGGAAAATCTCTGGCTCCCATGTATATCTGGGGACAGGCCAGACACAGGAAGCACAGGTAGATCTAAAGCATCCATTCCTCCCACCCTTAACCAAATTAAGCTTTAGCCAGAGGTGGTCATTAAAAGACGCACATGTTGCACATTAAAGGCCATGTGGAAATCAAAGCCAGCAATTTACATAGGGTTTCTGCTAGTGTGAAAGCCCAGGCACGCCTGGGACCTCCATCTGGCAGGAGGCTGAGCACGGGAGCTGATGCAGGCAAGCACACACTGAGTCCTACTGAGCCCTGTCCCCCACCGGCAGCTGCGCAACCAACAAAGCACTCGGGCAGAATCGGCCCCCAGACAGCACATTAGAGAGGCTGATTCTTAATGTCTGACCACTGCCAGCTTGAGCTAGTGGTTATCATTTATAAGGGGGAAATTTTTATTTCAGCTCACAGAAAGTAATGTACATTTGCCACAGCATGGGGAAATTCTCCTGCATACCCCAAAGTCAACATAATTCACCAAGTTCATACCCTGTGTGAGCTGGCCTGAGGAGGAATTCCACCTACACACTATGTGCAGGGATTCACTAGCCCAAAAGCCTCCAGATCACCCATTCAAATTGTGACCCCCTGGGTAATTGTCAGCTACCCCCTCTGCCCATAGCAGCTATGTGGGGCACAACTAAAAAACAATACAGAGCTTCATTCCCTGTTGCATCATGGCTTCGAGGAAGTGCTACAAGATGGCACAGGTCACAAACACTTATTATTATGCCAGGACCTGAAACAGCTCTGCCAATACCAGAACCAAGGAATAAGCGGGCAATGGGGAAGGCTTGAGAAAACAACTGCAATTTTCTTAGGGAAGCAAACCCTCAAATCCAATAGGATTGCTCAGGACACATGAGGGACTGTCAGGTCTGCCACCCTGACTCGAGCCACTTCCAGCAAGGTGGCATTCATCAGTTCACGTGGTAGAAGAAAGATCACACTGCTGTGTACACAGCCTGCTCCCCTCCCCAAAAAGGCTACTTTCACTCTTTCCTTGGTTAGGCAGAAATGAAACAGTTTTGCCGTATGGACCAGTGCCTGTTCCCCATGCCAGTCTGGATTCAAAGCCTGACACTGTGCTAGTGGCTGGGAGCTTCTTGCCTTTGATTTACTGGGCTGGTGTGGGTAGGAAAGCAGGAGGAGAAACTGCTTGACACGATACAGAGCGTGTGTCCTTACAGTCTAATGAAACCCTGGTGCTTTGGGAGTAATGAGTTGGGCAAAGGTGGGAGGGGGCTGCTTGCCATCCTATTTGGGAGGGATATCTCTGGTTAAACAAGCAGGGAAGCAAGGAGTGCTGGAATAGAGGCCAAATGCAGGAGAAACAGGATAAGTTTGCTGCTTGCATGGAAGAAGAGCATGTGGATCTAATTGTTCTCAGACCCCAAGAGTGACACCACTACTTCTGCATTTAAGGAAAAGAGGAAGAGTGACTAATGGAGTTTGCTTAGGAGGAGGTGAGAGACTCAAAGCCCTGTCTGCCTCAAGGAAGGCTCTGGGCTCTTTTGCCAGTCACTGCCAGTGCTCCCTCTGGCAACAGCAGAAGACGCAGGAGTACACTGAACTGAGTAGATGATCCAGCAGCCCCCCCACACTAAGGCTACAGTGCCAACATTTGTTTTCAATATTCAGGAAAGCCAAGCAAATAAGGCTTAGCAGTTATGCTGAAAGAAAACAACAGAAGTCATGGCCCTGAAACCTCAGTGGTGCTCTCTTGCAATTATTTCAGAAAAAGAATCATCGTATTCTCCTGTATTTGTACTCAGCAGGGGGAGGTGAACTTATCTGCTGCCTGTGATGTTGGCTTAAGAGCTCTGCTTAGGACACCATCATAATTCTTGTCTTTCTTTTTTGCTAATGGTTGCATACCTTTGATTAAAACCTGCATGGTGCATTAAAGGCTAAAACAGATGATGGATGCCATGTAGTACTTTGCCTTAGATCAGAGTTGATTAGAATTTTTGATGATCCAGCAGCTAGAAGAGGAAACTGCATGAGCAGTGAAAATATTCAGCTGTTACTGTTGGAGGAGGCAGTGTCTTTTGTCTGACACAAGATACAAAACAGTAACTAAATGGACAATGTACTCTCTTGGTCAATTGAATAGCTTTATAGCACAATAGAACTCAGTAAAGAAAAGCTGGTGAATTAATCAGTCCAAATATTTGTAAGACTTCTTGCTTGTTTTCAAGTGGGTACCCTTCCCCCACAACAGTTTTGGAGCCCGATGCTAGTTAGCTTATTTTTCATGACTGCAAATTTAAGAGTCAAGTATTTTAAGGAAACAAGCTAACAACAAAGCCATACAGTAAAAGTTAAAGATGCTGACCCAAGAGCATATCACATCAGCATCCAGACAGATATCTTTAGTAATCTCTGCCAGCACACCAGTTAAGCAAAATACTATTGCTGCTCTGGGTGAACAGATTTAGTTAAACAGGACAGACCAGTTGCAGAGGAGGAAGCTGCCTGATTAAACATAATGCTGGCAGAAAGCTGGCAGTATGAGCAAACCCAATGTGCCATGGAGGGAGGCTCACTTTCCAAGGTCATCCAAAATATGAAAGAAGAGTGCATAAAGCAAGTGCATTGAATAGGAACAGAAGGAAAATGCCAGAAATTAGTAAGGAGAGATGGGAAAGAGAAAATAAATTATAAAAAAAATGCCAAAGTATCGTACTGACTCCAAACAAGGAGAATGGATTTTATGTTCTCTTTGGTGATCTTATTAACTTAGCATCAGGATTTAATATTTTTTTTAATATGTAGCTTTTAGAGATCTCTTCCTCCATAAGAAAATTTTTAATGAAAGATACTTATTGCAGCTTCATGCAAGACAGGGCACAAGTTATTGTCTCACTATTTGTCAAAATGTTGCTAAGTACCATCAGTTACCTTTCCAGTCAAACTGAGTCTCGGTAACTCTGTTAACCTTTCCAGATGGGTACACTGATGTTGCAATGGTTTCTTTGTCAGTTAGACCAACACTTCTAAACTGGATCATGGCACTCTGATCAATGGATGGTTGAGGTTACAGAGCAGAAGGGAAGTTAAATCCAAGACCTCTCTCTTCTAAAACTACAGTTTCAGAGCTGAGTCAGAAGCAGGAACACATATTTAGAACAAGTGTCAATATCTTCAGGTTCACAGGCCATTCTAGTGTTCAAGTTAGATCTGCTTTTCAAATCAGTTATACATATATACACACACAAAATCTGGAATAAACTGCCAAATCTCCTCTTAGATTTGAGAAGGGACAACTGGCTAGAAGGCATTCTTTGAGAAGCCCAGAAGTAGAAAGGGAAAGCCACAAAGGCCACAGAAATGAAAACACTTCTATTGGTATCACATACAAAACCACTTCCACAACTGCAAGGAAACTGTAACTTGCTCCAGGCTTCCCCAGGATGTGGGGTTCAGAGATCTGGATCCTGGATCCTCCTAGACAAATGCTCTGTTCACCATGCAGAGAGATACAAGTTCTCTCTCAAGCAAGCTCTTGTTTGACTCCTATACATAGGATTCTGACCAGCTCCTCTCTCCTGCATGTATTTTACCTGTCCTTGCTTGGATGATTCTCTCTGAGAAACTTTCCTTGTGCTTTCTATCCATGAAGATATGAGTGCCCAACGCAGAAGGAAACCATCACAAGGCCTACTTATCTTAAATATTCATTCAGCAGATTACAGAATGTCCTGCCCTGTCTAGGGCAGTGTGAGCTTTAATCCCATCCAAGTGCACCATTACTGCTATCCAGACACACTTTTCCTAAAATAGGCTGCTGTAATCAGAGAAAAGAAGAAAAACAAATCAAAACAAATCAGAGCAGCATTTCTAGCTGCAAATCATACCTAGTGTCTTTTTTTCCATTTTTTGCTACCCACAACTCTGCTGCAGCAGGTTATGTGTTTAAGATGCACAAGTGAAAAAGAATTATCCTAGAAAGAGGGTGAAACAAAAGCAAAGTACTGCACAGACAGCTTCAAACAAAAGTAGCATGACAAGACAAAGAAGTAACTAAATAATCTCTTCTCTTATGGAGATAATGGGTTTTGACTCCCAAAAACTGTATCAAATTCTGTATGCATTTGCACTCTGCTTTGGTTACATGCTCTTTCTCCTCAGTGTTTGAAAGGGAACTACTCCAAAGGCACACCAGCTAGATTACACGGGTACATTATAAGTTTCACAATCTTGAGAGTATTCTACTTTGATCTCAGAAGTTGATTGTTGGAATCCCACAGAGCAAAGAGATAGCACAGGAGAGTCTTTTCACTGATATACACATAAGGAAAAATTTACGAGATTTCTGTGAAATTGCTTTGGTTTAGAATTTTCTCAAGTGTTTCATTTCAACTATAAATAGAAAACAGAATCTCATGACAAAGATGTAGTTGACATAGTGTGCAATTTATCATCTGTGAGCACATTTCAGAGTACTTGTCTCAAAGCTGACATGCTGTGTGGACTCTGCAATATGACTACTCTAATATATTCCATGACAAATGCAAGTAAAAGTAGCTGAGACACAAACAATCCACAAAGAAAATTCTCCATTGCCTTTCCTGATCTGGACTTCTTTCTGATAACAACTTACCTTGGGGAGAAAAAAAACTTCCAGGATAAATGGAAAAAATCTCTGGATTACTTCCTACCATGCTTTTGCCATGGGTTCTAAAGACCTATTACTGGAAGTACACTTAAATAGATTTGACTTCTTCCCTACCTATAAAAATACCACAGACATGCAAATGATTCAGCCACTGAAGTCAATGAACCAACATAAACAAAAACTACAGTATCTGATTCGTGGACTGTCACTTCCTTTTAGAGTATTTTTTCTCCTCAGAACCATTTCTAGCAAGAATTAAATAGTAATGTTTTACAGTGTAATGCTCTTATTCTCCCGCATCTCAGACAGCAGATCCACAGCTGTAAATATAGGTTGACTGTACTCAAGGTTGGCACCTTGGAGGTGAGGTGCCCAGCCTCAGAGTCCAGATGGTGACTATTACAGAAGAGGTTCTAGATTCAGCCCACTTGAATACTGACTTCAGAGACCACACAGTACTGAATGCACTTGGATAATCACTGAGAATTTTCTTTTCTTCCTTGTGCTCTAAGAGGTTACCTATGTGCTGCAAGGGCAAACTTGTAACTTTGCCATTATAACGGTCAAGATGTTGAAAGGTTTCCCCGTATTTTCAAGCCACTTTCCAACTTTTTTTGCTCAGGTATAAATCCAGACTGCTGAGTCTGGCTCCAGCAGAAGTCTGGATTTGCACAGGGATATCTGGTAGCAGACTTTAGCCCACTGTTTTTCTTTTGCAACTCTTGCAATAAACTAAAGCAGCAGTAGACAACAATTCCTAAAAAATAAGGCCTTGGCTGATACTTGTTGGGTTTTTCTTTGCTTCCCGTAGCACCTGCTTCTCTTACACCAGCAGCACAGACTCCTGCAACTGGGAACAGCAAAAGCCTTCTGCTCTGGTGGACACACCACCAGAGGGCAATGAAACCCATAGACTGCATCAGCATCTTGCAGATGGAGATTTTTGGCCCCAAGTCTGGCAGGTGAAAGCTCCTGTGACAGCCATAAACACACTTAGCAGCTGCAATGGAGAGATCTGGACCCATTTAAAAACCACATCCACTCTGTGCTTCCACCCAACATTACACAAAGGTCAGGCTGCAACTTGTCTTCTTGTACTGGTCAGACCTTGAAAAGCCAACAACTTCCACAGTCCTAACAGACTAAAATTTACTGGTGACCTTAGTGTCTGAAACAAGCATTTCCACTGGAGGAACCTTACCCAAAGCTGCCAACACGCCATTGGCTTTATGCTCCTTCACACAGCTGCATCTCCATGAAGCTCAGGAGAGGGGGGAATCCAAGTTCTGAGTAATGGCTCATTCAGATGAATTTGATGTCTTGTGGGCAGAAATTACAATGTTCTTTGGAACATGGCAAGCTGCCATTGAGTAGCTTCCACTCTTCTGGGATGGTTTTCACTTTTGCAGGTTTATTATTTGCAAATGCTGTTTTTGAAATCAAGAGGCTAAGAATTGGTTATGCATTTTTCAGTGCTAGATTATACATAGAAATATATGTAATGTACCTCTGGTTTCAAGTAACCTTCCAACATTTCATTATTTTCCAGAGCAATACCTGGCTGTTGATTGAGTATAGAATCAAAACTGAATCTTACATTTGCTGGGTGACTGATTTTCTAATGTCACAATTTAGTCATCTTGCTTTGGCATCAGAAAATACTGCCTGCTATTTTAAGCACCACATACAGGATTTGGGTGTCCTAGGTAAATTCAAATTGGCCTAATGTAGAAGGTAGTTACTACTGTTTATATGATGAGAACCCTCTGAAGCAGCTGCCTATTTTGACAATCTGTGTATTCAGAAGGCGCTTTAGAATAGTTGGCTGATATCTTTTCAGCTCTGCTGGTCTCAGCTCTACATTTCTCCTGAACAAGTTCAGATATTGATGGGTACTCAAATCAGGGTCTCTATATCCAGGTATCAACAAAGTCTTCCCTGTTTCCCTTGCCCCTAATCCAGGTTTTGATCAGGGAAGCTGTTGATGTCCATGGGACCCAAAGTGATTTCACAGCTTTAGATAATCAGCATCTTAATCACGCTAAAAATATTCAATTAATACAAGGCCAAGGAATGAAGACAAACCTTAATTTCTTGGCTTTGTATTAATTAAAGTAATTAGAGCTTTAAAAAGCAGGTATATTGTCTGCTAGACAGCACCAACTAGAGCAACTTTTGTCTTCCAGGCATGAGTCAGAAGGTTAGATTAACTTTCAACACTACAATACTGGCATTAGTTATTGATGTCTCAAAGACTGATACTGTGGTGGGATTTGCATATTCACCTGTGAGGAAGCTCAGCTCCAACAGGTACAAATAGAGTTCAAAAAGTCTAAGAAAATAGAGTTCAAGAAGTCTGACTCATTTGCTCTTAATAGAGAGGCTAGGATAAGTCTTCTGTAAAAAGACGCAAAGTAGTCGGTGCATGTAAAAGATGACAAGATTTAAATGTGGGGTGGGAGGGGAAGAAAAGGAGAAATGAGACTGGGATTTGGAACAAGATTCTGTAAATGTTGCTTCTTTAACTATTAATTGAAGAGTAAACATCCTATTAAATTCTTATGGAATGTGTGCATGAAAAGTGGTAGCACAAGTCAGATCTGCCCCATGTGGATGTTGTTTATGAAGCAGCCTCCTTGGAAGTGTTCCTCAGACTTTTGACAAATGAACTTTCTGTAGGTTGTACATTTGAACATGGAATGCCTATTGTTTCCATCTGCCTTTTGCTTGTACAGTTCCTTGGGGGCTTAATAGAGAGACAGACATTTAGTAGAAAGAAGGCTTTATGGAGTGGCAAAAGCACATTCTGGGAGAATGCACTAGGAAGAAAAAAAAGAAAACACAACAAAAACAACTCACAACCAACCACTGTTTTCTACAGAAATTAAACCATTGCAAAAGAAAAATGCTTTTAGAAAAGCACATACATTTTTCATGGAGTGGGCCTAAAGCACTTATTTATATTTCATCTCTGTATGACACGGTTCTGCTCATCTAATTCCATTTAGAACATTACAATTTTTGTTTCAAATGTCTCTGTGCTGAAACATATTCTCTAAAGTGCCCTGGAGCTGCTGGTATTGTGAATGTTATCTAAATGACTCACTCGAATTTTTAAGGACAACTCAGCTTAGAAATACAGTATTCTGTTTTTCAGTATTTATATTTGAAAGTTTTTAGTTTGGGGTGCAAAGAAGAAAGATGCAGAACAGATAGAACTTGAATAGAGTCACAAAATTGCTTATGTTTTCCACTTTATGGGGTGAAGCCAGACATGAGCAAGTGGCACAGTTTCTCCTGATGGGCACAGAGTAAATCTCGATCACTTATGGTGTTTCTGCAAAGGCCCCTTCACAAAAAAAACCCTCCTGAAATATCTCTTGTTTTGATCATAATGTGAAAGACAATTATCAAACACTGCTGCCTATATGATGTCTGTTTCTGTGGTGCTGCTGCATGTTTCACAAATCATGGAACTTTAACTTAACATTTCATGTGTGCATTGGTTTTGCATACCTACATATACCTGTATGGTGAAATTCCAGCTCCAGTGAAGCAAACATTTCCTTAAAATATATATTATACTAAAATTGTATGCACATAAACATTTACAAATGCTTGCATATAGAGAAGGTCAGGTTTTGTGTCACATATATCACAGAGTCCCTGAGGCTACAAAATCCTCATTTTGAAGGTAGGATTTGTTATTTTGCTGCAATGGACAGACCTAAGGGCTAAATTGTGTGCATTCTGAAAAAAGAATTCAAACTCAGAAATACCTAAGTTTGACTTCACTGACATGGGAAAAGTCACTGTAGAAAGGATACTCCTCTGGTACCAGCACACAGCAAGACAGGAATCCACTGGCTGTTGAGCTACTTTAACTACCAGAACACCACTTAATGTGAGTTACCTTTACTTTTGCACTGGTGGTTCCCACACAGAGTCAGAAAGCTCATTGAAGAGGGTGTCCTTTCAGGCATGTCCTTTCAGACATTCAGTTGAGATCAGTCTATAGAATTGCATGGCTTTTACGTATGGAAATGCACTGTTTGAACTGTATATATTGACTGTTGTTTGAAATTAAATTAAAGCAAGCTGGACTTCTGCTCCACAGAGAGTAAGATTTTTCTCAGGCTGCCAGAACAAGACCTCTAAGGCAGTCAGGCCATTTTTCAGAACAGAAAAGAGGGTTTTTCTAAATAACCACCCCAGCCTCAACCAATCAGACAGTATATATAGATATCATTTCCTAAAAGTTAAGGCCAAAAAAGATACCAGATGCATCTACTGTGTATTCACAGATCATTAATTTTAACCAAAACATCTAGTTGATGCTCAAAGACTTTAGTGACAGAAAAGCATTTTCTGCATAGAAAACTACCTGCTACAGGCACAGGGTTGGCAAGACCAGAGGAAGGCATGCAATGGCAAGGAATTAATCACCTGAGATGTATACAAATGATCCTAGCAGACAAACCACACCTCATGCTATATGAGGTGAAAGATCCACAGAGCCTGCCAACCTGACCCAGGGATAAATTCCCTCCCAAACCAGCTAAGGTAATCCATAATCACTCTCTATGCCACCTACAAAGAGATCTCCTGCTCTGGCCAATCTCTTGTGCTGCAGGGGAAAGCAGTTAATAACAATGAAAAGGAGCCACGTACAGAAACCTTCGTTCCTTGCGCAGGAGAGGAGATGAAAAGAAATCTGCCCTGATCATCCTCAGCGAAATTTGGGTCTGTTCACTGTCTAAATATGGAGTTGCTGTCTATAAGCTTTTGAGTTGAATGTTTTCCCATTAAGGAAAGGGATGAAAAAGGCAAGCTGTCCAGGCCAGGCTTGAGCTCTCATCATCAACAGACCTTGCAGCCAGAAAGCAGCTTCTTATTTCAAGACTGAGTTAGCTGAACTTCAGCTTCTGTCAGCCAGGTGGAAAAGGCTCCGCTGCCAGGTGTCTTCTCCAGACTGACCTCTGGCCCTGCTCTCAAATTACCTGAATACTCTGAATTCTTGACACCCCTCATCCTGATGTTTGTTTTCCAGTCCTTGACTCATGGTATAGCCCAACTTAGACAGAACAGGACACATCACCTAATGGAGAAGCCTACAAACAGTACTAAATATTTCTCTTTTTCGTGGATCACACCATCCAGTTTGCCACAACAAAGCAGGAAAAATTAAAATTAAATAAATTGTCTGTGATGCCACCTAAGTCCATCCATAAACCACTGTTTTCCAAAATGTGATTTATTCTATTTTTCATGCCAGTGTATACCAGCTCAGGCTTGACTGTATTAAAAAACACTCTTTTGTCACAACAGAAATCTTAAACTAGGCGATTATTCCTTACTTGGCCTTATCATTTACTTTCTTGCTAACCTTTTCCTCAAATTTGATGTTATACATTAGCAGACGCTATACATTACTGGCTATATCACTGATTAAAGCTTGCCTGGCCCATTCCTTTAGTGCATGGAGTAAAACTACTCTAAAAGTACTTGAGCAAGCTGAATGAATTTGGAGGAGAGGATGCTTCTTATAGAGACTGTGACAACTAGAAGCAGAGAAAGATTATTGAATATTTTAGGCCGTGGGTAAGCTAGAAAGCTGAAAAATATTTCTTTGCTTGCACAAAAAAAACCAAAACCAAAAATAAACCTCAAAAAACAAAACACAAACAAACAAACAAAACAGTAGAGAAGCGATTTTGCTCAGGGGACAGCAACTGCATTGCTGATTGAGGTGGAAAATCTGTGAAGGAGCCTCTTGTTAGAACTGTTGGCAGCGTATCATCCAGAGCAGTACATGCTTTCTTTTCACCAGACAGGGATTTTTCATTTCATCTATCATTCAGGACTTGTTGTAATGCATCCAAAAGTCACATTACATTGTCATACACTCCCATTAACACAAAGACTTTTACTTCCTGAAGAAATCAGTTGCTGTGGAAGATGGGCATAGGGAGCAGGTGCTACAGGTGGCCTTTTCACGTTGAGATGCTCCATCAATACAATCAGCCAGAGAAGCTGTTTCTTCTGAAGTGTTTCTTCTGAAGACGAATTACATCTCTCCAGTTTCCTGCATAATACTTTGTACCTGGGTGTTCTGAATATTTCTAATATCCTTCTCCACCACCATGCCAATTATACTACTACAACAGTCCCAGCCAAATTAAACACAGGAGTTGCTTCCACCAAGTAACAAAGTTTCTGAGACCTAAGGAAAGCCCAGTAACCCATCTAAAACTATTGGCTGCGATCCTCTTCCCTAAAGAGAGGAAGGCCAGACCATATCATATTTTCTTCACAAGAAGGAGATCACTTTTCCCCTCAACAAAAACACTACAATAAACCATGTCTGAAGTAGTAGCTATGGTAATACTTTGAGTGGTCAGGTATAAAAACACTCTGGTGTTTCAAATTGCCGTTCTAGAGTGGAGAATGAAATGAACATAAGACCACGATTTCTAAATTTCCATACCTTCAAATCAGTGTGATAGTCATCTTTCAATGCCAAAAGATAAAGAAAATAAAATTTAATATGGTCATTATTTTCCTTTAAGCTTTGCAGTTTCCACATGTCTGAGCTTACCAGGGTACAAAAGTATTGCTTTGCTACAGAGGCAGAAGTGATCAAGGAAGCTGCATGGGCATTGGATGTGCTTTCTGGAATACAAAGAAGAAAAAAGGTTCAAGGATCAGTTCAGCAACATAAATTATGTAGCTTGTTAAATACACCACCACTATCCACCCAAAAAATGTAGGTATTTAACAAGGTTAGTAATTTGGTCAAATGGGATGATATCCATCACTGGATCAACATTTGTGCACACAGTAAATTAATTCTAAGCACCTGATGTTAAAAGAAATTGTATGACTGCGTACACTGTCAGGATTCCTGTTTATATATGTCCTGCTTAATGACTTTATTGATAATCTGGATGAGGAGATTGATTGTACCGTTAGTGAATTTGCAGGTATCTCCAAGGTGGGTGGGAGTGTTGTTCTGCTGTAAGGTAGGAGGGCTCTGCAGGGGGATCTGGACAGGCTGCATCAATGGGCTGGGACCAAAAGTATGAGGTTCAACAAGAGCAAGCAGCAGGTTGTACACTTGGGCCACAATAGCCCCAGCAGCACTCCAGGAGACAAAGTGGCTGGAAATCTGCCCAGTGGAAAAGGACCTGGGGGTGCTAGATGACAGCGGCTGAACATGAGCCAAGATGTGCTCAGGTGGCTAAGAAGACAAATGGCATTGTGGCCTATATCAGGAATGGTGTGGCCAGCAGGAACAGGGAGGTCATTCTTCCCCTGTACTCAGCACTGGTGAGGCCACACCTTGAGTGCTGTGTCCAGTTTGGGGCTCCCTATCACAAGGATATCAAGGGGCTGGAGCATGTCCAGAGAAGGGCAACAAAGATCAGGAAGGCTGTGGGGCAACCTTCCTGAGGTTGTCAGAAGGAGTGTCAGAGCGAGCTGGGTGTGTTTAGCCTGGAGAAAAGGGGGCTCAGGAGGGACTTTATCACTCTCTACAGCTGCCTGAAAGGAGGGTATAGCCAGGTGGGTGTCAGCTTCTACCAAGTAGCCAGGGACAGGACAAGAGGACATAGTCTTAAATTGTGCCAGGGGAGATTTAGGTTGGACATTAGGAAGAATTTCTTCACAGAAGAGGTGATTAGACTTTGGAATGAACTGCCCAGGGAGGTGGCAGAGCACCATCCCTGGAGGTGTTTAAGGAAAGACTGGCTATGGTACTCAGTGACAGGGTCTAGTTAACATGGTGGTGTTTGGTCATAGGCTGGACTCTATAATCTCAGATGACTTTTCAACCTAACTGATTCTATAATTCTGTAGCATTTAACTACAATCCACAGGTAAATATTACAGTTTTAAATGGTAGTATCAAATATCACTGTTTGCTGACTGATTTTTTAACTTCATGTGCAGTCCTTGCAATCCTAAACCCACCTATTGCTATTGACCTCATTAAATACTGTGTTCAAAAATAGCTTTAACAGCAAACTGTAAACAGACTGACACACATATGTCAATGAAGCCTAAGGAGCTAAAGAGAAGAGTAAAATTAAGCAAAGTTATATCGCTCAGAGCCTTGGTGGCCTGGCTACAAGAAACTCTTGGTTCTTTACCTTAGTTCTAGGTCAGCTGTTGAGTCATTTGACCAAATCTTTTCCTCCTTCTTAAGAGCTGCAAAGTTCAGGATTATAGTTATTGTCTGGGCCAACCAAATCATAGCCAGCACTGATAACTGAGTAATATTAAATACTAATTCCAGTGGCATAAGGTGGCCTAACACTAAGATAGTCAAGCCCTTTTTAGAAGGTTTCAAGTCATTTGAATGGCCAAAGTCATCCTGATTCTTCTGCTTTGCTCAGACTTGCTGCCTTTTAAAAATTTCAAATTTCCTTGAAAGATCATACCAGGATTTGTACCTCTACAAACTCATGTATACGTTTGTCTATTCTTTCAGGATACACAATTTCTCTTGATGCTATTAATCACAACTAAAAAAAGAAAAGGGAGGAGGAGACAGATTATCTAAGGATCCTGTACTATGTAGAACAACAGTGGTTTGCATGTGCTTTCACACTCAGTTTTAGAAAGACTCCAATAGGAAATGGACTTAAATTTGCACAAGCAGCTCAGAAATACTAACTCAGTTCAAGACAGAGCCAACAACTTCCATTTTCTGCACTTTTTACCCCCCAGTTGCTGTGGTTGTTCTCTTCAGGTATTTTCTGTTGGAAATTTGTGCTGTTACCAACAGCTGAGAGAAGCAGCTATGATTCCAGAAGCAGTGGTAGAATTCAATCTCCCCAAAATTCTTATGTAGTACTGTCTATACTCTGGATGTTCACAGGTTACAAGAAAGGTCTTAGGGGAAAACAAATAAAAATACAAATTTTTATAAGCAGAAAGACAAATTCAGGAGAAAAATCATAAATCACTAAAAGAAAACCTTCACCTTCACAATGGACAGATTTTTAAAAATTTCTTTTCAAAAATTCTTGTTCTATATACTCTTTGACAACATACTAAAAATGTCTTTAAGCCATAGACCTATTCAGAAACTTCAAGAGCTGAGGGTTGATGGCATGCTGCACTTGCTGTTTTGATGAGTTTACACTCCATGAAGAGGAAGGAAACATCCCCCTGCACAGCATATGGCAGCACTACAGGAGATAGCAACAAGAAACGACCTTCAAGGGACCATCTGCCAGTTCTGCTCCAGTCACACCTCCTCCTTGCCCACAACATGACCCTTATGCCAAGGAGACCAGCAAAGGATGCACATGGGAAACATCCTAAACAGTTAAAGCTCATGCTAGGCTTGCATCATTCACTTCACCTTTGCTAGAGTTTTCCCAATCAAATGCCAAGAGCATTTAACCTTTAACACTGTTGTCCAGAAGCATCTGAACACACCACTGAAAACATGGCCCAGAGGTGGTTTATCCACTCCTCACTGCTTACACGCCCTCAAACATTCTTTCACAGAATAACAAAGGGAGAAAACTGCTAAGACAAAACTGTGATCTTTATGGCAGATGGTACCACAGGATAAATGGCTGTCGGTCTACTGTAAATAATTCATCATTGTCAAGTGTGGTGCTCCAGTCATGTCAACAGAAGTATGTGATACTAAGGAAAATGTAACATTTATGACAGAAGTGCCACAGACATCATGGGGCTTTCTTTTTAACCCAAGTTAGGCCAAGAATATTATTGACAGAGCCAAGCAAGACTTTAAAGATACACAGAAACAACCTTACACACCTTCTGCAAGCGGCGTGACCCCCATAGCCAGAGACAAGTAAGCTGAGTGCCACTGGCTTTCCATTGACTAGTGAGAAGGTGATCAGAGAATGAGAGGAATGGGCGGGAGCTTTGTTCTGTTTCTTTCCTAAGCCCCCACCATGGCAGCCAGTGCACGTCACATTCCCTGCACATTTGGGCCACCAGCAATTTATAACATGTGCTAGAGAAAAAGTGAAGTAAGGGGTCAGCTGGGGCTCACAAAAGACCATTGAGCCCCACAGCTCTTAGCACAAAGCCTGGGACAGTCCAGCTCATGCCACATCATAGGGTTCAAACTCCTGTTTCAGGGATGACATGGGAACACGTGGGCAAACAGGCAGCCACCAGTGGAAGACCTTTCTGAATACTGCCCTTACAATGTAGCATTTCCCTTAGCTATGGAGAGTCCAGAGCTACAAGAACTACTCTCCCCAAATTGCAGGGAAGGCCAGCAAACCAGGAACAGTATTAGCTGATTCACAAGAGAAAATCCATGTAAAGAAGAACTGCAAATCCACAGTCAGGCAGATCTCCTCAGTAACTGCACAGAGATGATAGGCTCGACCTCAAAGGGAGGCTTGAGCCACCTATGAATCTCCTTCCAGAAGAGGACTGCATGTCCATCTCAGGTGTTCAATAGCAGCATTGAATGCACCTCCTCAGCATTCTACCTCATTTACACCTCTTACATAGAAGGTTATTACAGGTCCCAGCCTGAGCATACAGTTGTTCAGCTCTAGAGATTTTTTTTTAATCCCCTGTGTTCCTGGCTGATGCCTGTGCTTTCCAAGCAACAGTGAGAGAGGCTTCCCTAACAGCCATGAGGGATGGGGCACAGGACCAGCCCAAAAGATTTCCAGTGCCTGCCCCTGGGCAGACACATTTCCCCAAACAGCAGGCAAGGATGGGCTGTCAATGCTTGAAATAGCAGGTAGACCTGAGATGTAGGATGAATATAGTCTTCATTTAAATAAAATATGTTCATGCAAAATAGTGTCAACACCTCCCCTCTTTTTTTTCTCCCCTCTTGTCACTTCTCTCTCATTTCTGCTCATTTTACCCACATTACAGCTGTAGCTGTATAAATGACAGGCTGTGGCCTAGCATCATGTGATAGATCATCCTACATCAGCTCTGAAAAATGGAGATGCTGTCAACTGTCTGGTTCTCCTCATATTCACTGTCAGCATCAGTGCATTCAGGCAGCATGTCACAGCCATCTGAACAAGATGAATACAGCACTGTGAACATCAGCTTGGGAACCAAGTCAATCAAATATGTGACCACAACCACACAGAATCATTTGTGCTGAGAAACTGCCATAGAGAAAGGGTTCCTAGTGCCCTACTATACCAGTACTGCCACTGGTAGTTTTTAATTAGAATATCTGCTTGATCTGGTTGAAAAACAAAGATGGATTTTTGTGATGAGGCTTTCCATACAGTAGATTGTAAAGAAAATCTCACCAGCCCCTGGGGTTGAAGACAACCCTGTCATGAACTACAGCTTGACATGAACTGTCAGGGACCAGTCTGGATGCTCCTAATCTCACTGGACTAGTCTCACTGACAGGCTCCCACTGTGAAGCAAGGGGATTGATTCTCCTGTGCTACCCAGGTGCTTCTAATAGGGTCAGAGGAGATAATGTTGCATCCTTTTTGTCTACCTGGTCTGATAGAAGGTGTCACTGCCCATGGAAGCAGGGGATGGGACTGGATGATCTTTAAGATTTCTTCCAACCCAAGCCATTCTGTGACTCTATAACTGTTCAGGACAACTAGTCTAGAAAGGAGGTGAAATTAAAGGGACCAAAGAGAAGACTGTTGACATTTAGTTCTCATTTGTAAAAGCAGAAATAGCAATGAGTCATGCAATGGTTCGGTGCTACTCTGTTCATAGTACAACATGGGTGTGCACTGCCTCCTTTCCTGTCACCCCCTCCTCAAAGCTCCTGGAATCTGCATCCCAGCTGAGTGCACTGAAAGTTGTGCACCCCTCACCAAGGCACCTTGAAACAGAGGCCTTTCCCATGTAACAAGAAGCTGCACAGTGGAAAAATTGTGGAGGGCATGAAATGGGAAAATGGATGTTAATTGTGTTCCATTGTACTTCATCAGACAACATCCATAGTTTTTCTGGTTTTCTCTCTCTTTACTTTCTCTGTCCCCTAGAATGGTCCTCTCATAAATGCGTGCAGGTCTTTATGTGTCTCTCTTACAAAAGGTCTGTATTCTGTTGCCTGCTACAGGTTGGTCTCACAACCTGGACAAACAATCCATCACTACACAAACAAGCAGGAAAATGTTAACCCATTGTGCCTGTGCTCAAATTGGTTTCAACATCAACAAACTAAAGCAGTGGTCTGGAAAAACACCAGACATGCCTTTAGCAATTCAGTGATAAAAAGCAGCATTCACTCAGCTAAAAGTGGCATTTATGGGCAAATTTTTGAGCACTATCCCAGAATGAAAAATGGGCAGTATGTTAAAACAAGTATCATAAAAACATCAGGAAAAATGCCAAAACAGCAAGGACTTTGCAACCATCAGAGAACAGTCATATCCAAAGAGAACAGGATTTCAGCTCAGATAAAAGATGACTCTTTTAGCTGTGCTGGGAGGTTCTCCAACTAGAAGACCCATTTGAATCGTCAGTGGAAGCCTGGACTCTTTCTGGCTGCTAACACAAAAGTTGAATCTCTTTCTGGAGTGGCAGAACCCGTGCTACATGGCTGTATGTGAATGACACAGCTCAGTGGTAGGGGAAGAGGCACTCCATTTCAGTGACAGAAGCACTTCTGGTTTTACCTTCATAACAGAAGGAGATGAGCTAAACTGTGAAGGAAAAGCTGCATAACATGCCATTAACAGTAAAGTGTCCTCCTGACTTCTGGGACCGCATCTTTTGGCCTTGCTTGGATGGCCATCTCATTTAGTACCTGACTGAGAGCACTGTCTCATTCAGTGCTTTATCTGAAAAGGAAAATTTAGAGCAATTTAGAAACTTAGAAAATTTAGAGTAATTCCATGAGGATCCCTCCATGACTCTTCTGCCCTTCATGTGGCTCTTGACAGAAGGAAAATGTTCCTTGCCCTTCAGATGTAGAATGCATATGCAGCTCAGCTAGGCACTTTATCTGAAATATGATACCCATTATTAAAAATAGCAAAAAGCAAGAGTTTTCTTAAGTTAATAAAAATACTCCCCAAATCCCAAAAGAAAACCACTATAGTTCTTGTGGACTCTCTACTGTCCTTGTCCCAGTCAACAGGTACACTCATATGGAGATGTTCACGTGCAACTGTGGATATGAATCAAACAAAGACACTACTTCTGAAATATATACCAAACTTTACAAGCTACTTCTGTCCTATGATTTGCCTAAACAAAGAGATGCATTTATTAAAATAGCTCCCTGGACTAACAAGGACCTTAAAAGCAGCTCAGTATCAGCAGATAAGATCTAGAAAGTGAGATTAGCTCACAGCCAGGGGATCATATAAATTGTGGAAACTTTCTTCAGTTTTCTTTCACAGCCTGTGTTCCTGCCATACACACATGAAAAAATAAGCAGTGAGGCCAGGCTGAGACCATATTTGAGTCTGCTAATATTCAAACCTAGTCCATTTGGGAGATTAAAAAATTCTGTATAGTTCACAAAAGATAGGACAAAACTGATTTTTTCCTTTTTACCAACAGATTTTTGAGGAGTAACGCAGGAAAGACGCAAGAGATTTTATTTTGTGTTTAAAAAAACTCTCTAGAATTTACAGAACAATCTGTATTAAGAGAATTAATTCTTCATGACCTAGCAAATTGGACTTTCATTTGCCATGAGGTACAGTTACCTGACACATTGTCGAGTTGATGGATATTTTTAAAGTTAGATCTCATTCTGAAATGCAGGCTGTCTGCTGCCAGCACTTGAGTAATGTGCTGGCTCATTAACAGATCTCTTTGTACGAGAAGAGGTAGAAGATTATCCCCAAGCTCATGTCTTCTAGCCAAACAGACACATTATTCTTGCAGTGCTCAAAGTTCTGAATGGTCATTTACAGTAAAGGCAACAGCTTTCACTGGAAAACAAGTGACTTGCCAAGAAATGATGAATTTAAAAAAAAATGAAGAAAGAATAAAGAGAAGCAGATCTATTGCAAATCTCCGAAAGATGAAGCTTTGACAAGGAACAAACTTGAGAAATGCTGTAACTTGATCATCTATCTCATACCTCGACAGCTCTGCTATTCCCTTGGATTCTACCAAGAGGAATACAGAAATGTGACAGAAATGTAGGTGTCAGAAGACAATCTAACGGGGGGCAGGGATTGGAGAGGCAAAGAAAGCTATGAAATGTGATATAGGTACAGTGCCAAGTAACGCAGCATTAAGACAAGCTGACATTACCAGAACAGATATAATTCCTGGCCTTACTTGATGGAGCTTATTCACTGTGTTCATCACTTCTTATCCAAGCTGTCAGGAACATTGTAGCACTTATCATACACAGTATTAACAAAAAACACACCTTTGAAAACTGTGTTAAACAAACTGAGATAATTCATGACAGAGTTGCTAAACTCAGAGGAAACGGGTTTGTTTTCTGACCACCAAGCCAAAATCTTGAAGACTTTTCATGACAGGCACTTCTCATATAACCATTGCTTGCGTTTTTCTCATCAAGAAGCTTTCTAAAATCTCAGTCTTGTGGGGTAACTGCCAAGAAAGTAGACAACTTCAGATACTTCGACTCTCAAGCGTTAACTGGTGGGTCAAATAGAATCTGGTGGGACATCCGTGTGCCATGTCAGCACTTTAGTCAATTAGAACTAATATTTAACAGATCAAACCCCTTTGGGATATTTGTACATGTTCTTTTAAATTAACATTGCATGTAAACTAGTCTACATAATTGAGTTCGGGGATAACATTGTGATATTAGGGCAAGACTTGAGCCAGTCTCACCTGTCATTACTGCATTAGAGGAGCATAAACACAATATCCAGTATGGAGTGTGGTCACACTTGTTTTTCAGTTGCATGCAGAGAACATCCTTCTCATCATTTACATCTCTGATCAGGGAATTAGACTTCTGTCACCATCAGCGGAGTCAGTGAGGGAGAAAAGAGAACAAATCTGCATTCCATATTAGTTGGATAAAGTGAGAAGATCTGGTCAAACAGTGAACTAATTCAGAACTAGGTCATCAAACAAGTTAGCTCCGATATTATTCACTGAGTTGCATTATTCATTGTGTGCAGATAATTGCCAGGTCATTTGCAAAATATTTCTGGCTCATGATTATTTCACAGATATTCATTTCTTCAAAAAAAGTTTCAGTCACCCAACGAGGAAACAGGGAAAGAATGAATATGAACTGGATAATCTATTATATATCACAAGCATTGTCTTGCTGAAGTGAACCTGTCATGAATAATCCATAGACCAAAACAGATGCACCTATTGCTTACAACCAACACAGAGATAGCAGGCTTGGTCTGCAAACAATAGAAAGTAGGTTGTTTATTGTATAATTCATTTGCAACAAATAATTCAGGGTGCTGATTTTTTCCCAGAACACATTTTTACAATAATACCTATTTGGAAACTGATAAAACAATATAAAGTCAAACAACACAAATTAATTAGATTAATTGATTCTAAGAACTTGAAGAGCCAACATGGAAAAAGAGTGAGATGAACAAAAAAGTCTACTTGTCAATTATATAATGCTTGTTCTTCTGGATGATAGAGAAGTGACACTTAGCAGTATCAGTAAACTCATAAATTTGTTGAGATCACCATCACTACTAAAAAATGTATCCTACCACTCTATCAGCCTCAAGACATGATTGGGTACTTTGCTACATGCACAAGACCACCTCACTACCACCTTCAGCAAGGTAGTTACAGTGTCAACATCTTATCAGGAGGCAGTGTCAGGGAAAAGTCAGTAGAGAATAATCTACATTACTTCATTTAATAATGCTTCACCACTGTGAATAAAATAGGTCTTCACTGTTTTAAGGACATTATTTTGCTGCCTCCAGTTGTAATCTTCCCAAATGCCAAAGACTAGTAAGAATGAATTGTTATTTAAGCATGAGTGGGAGACTCCTTGTGAGAAGTGATAGGTTAAATGACACAGGGAAAACTATTCAGACATTAGACATCATTTTTCCCATGGAATTCTTATTACCCTTTGAAATTTTCCTCCTGAACTTCCAAATCTGGAATTTTTTTTAATGAATCAGATGCCTAGGAAATGTCCACAGTTTGCTTATTTTCAACTGTTTTATCATTAAGCACCTCCTAAAAAAGCTTTCCTAATTTTTTATAGAAATAGGATTAATAGGATTGCTGGAGATAGAACCTCCAGGTTTGCCATCACAGAGATGGCAAAAAAATAACCAGAAAAGAGACCCATTTTAAAAACTATAATGTGGCCTGGGCTTCAGGTTCCACTACAACACTTTTCCTTAATAAAAAAGTAGAAAAATGTGGTGAAAATATGTTCTAAATTAGACACTCTAATCTACCTCTTTCTTTTCTTATTAGTATTTCAATTTACAAATTTTGTTGACTTCATGCCTGAACCTCACAGGCAGTTGGAGATAACCACTAAAGGGAGCAGTACAAAACTAAAAACAAAGCAGCTGCAAATGTTGGGAGTGGACTAAAGACTTACTACTGCAACATCCTACTCAGGTAAGTGGGTCTTAATAATGTGAGTGACAGTAATTATTGATTATCATTATTTTCAGTGACAATAATCTGAACTTTGTGTAAAACTAGACACAATCAACAGCTTGGAGACTTTGTGCATATTTTGCAGTATTCTGGAATATTTTCAGATGAAAACGGGGTTTTCAAGTTGTCTTTTGAGTGTTACCATGGTAGTTGAAATAAGGAAATAATTTTCAAGGGCAGAAATGTCAACTGCCTGATGCCCAAAAATCATCTTCAAAATACTTGAGGGACAAAGGCAGGGCTATTCACCCTCTGTTGGCACAAGCAGGAAAGAGTGTAATCACTTTGCATAGCTTCCCTCAGGAGGCTGAGGACAAACAGGAACAAATCTGAGGTCCCTGCAGGCTAACATGGCAATTACCTTCCCTCCTTTCTCCCCAAAGGTATCTCTTGTGCTTTTATTAGTTTAAGAGTGCTCAGTGGATGCTGAACTTCCAAAACAAACAGCTATATGAAGGGTTTTCTCACATGCCACTCTCACTTTAGGGGGCAAGGACATGCTAAGGCATTTCCCTGATTCAGCGATCTGATTAATAGACAAATCCTCAGACTTTTTTCAATATCTTACTACTCTGCTCAATTTCACATTATCTGTTTGTAAATACCTCTTCTACTTTTGTCCTAGCTTTTTCTGTTAACTTTTTACAATTTCAGAAAAATTATGGAAAATACCTCATGTTCTATATTCCTTTTTATTTATTTAGGATTCATATTTTTCATATTAACCTCCATTTTTTTGTCCCCTTAGAATACATGAGTTGTATCCATAGCAATTAATGGCCATAAATAACGCAATGTCATGTAACAACATGAAATATGAAAGCTACACGTTAGAAACAGACTGGTGAACACCCAGCTTGTAGTCCAACACTCCTGATAATCTCAAATATCTACCTAATTCAGAGTAGTGGTTTTACGAGGAATATGAATTTTTTTTCTAAATCTCCTTTGATGCTTTTTGGACCTAAGCATAATAGCCTCTTCTCAGATATTGTTTTGGTTTCGGATCCATATAGAGTGCTTTTTATATACAGGGAGAAATGAAACACAAAGGGAGAGAAGAAGAGAACAATTAATATGATTTATTAATATGAAATATGCATTAATCATTAGCCAGCCATTCTACATTCATCATTTACAGGAAGGCTCATAATTCAAACCATTTTTGGTGCCAATGTTAATTGCCTGATCTTGGGGATGATCTTCCTTCCTACTGAAATCAACAAGACAACAACTTTCACTAACTCTTACAGGTACACATTTTGCCCCTTCATGGCAGCCAAAGAGCTACCTCCTTCTGTTTCCTCCATTTCCGAATAAAATGCCTCCTAGGCCTCTTCTTTTGTCTTAATTTTGTCCAAAATGACATCTATACACTCATAATTTTAGCAACTGTTTTAACCTACAGCAATGGCTTCATCACTGAAGCTGCTGAGAACATCACAAGATTTTCTCTGTAAATTACTTTACTCTTTGCCGTTATGTTTTACTTTTACATGTATAGTCACCACAAATATAACACCCGATCTGAATATTTAATGCTCACCCACCACTGAAACCTTTACTACCAGTACGACCATGGAGCAAAACCAACACACACTCCTACCAGGAGGGCTGCTTGGCAGGAGGAGGCTACATCATACACAGTAAATGAAGTACATCACCTATCATAGCAGATGACATCTACTATGTCACATCTTTATGTAAGAGAAGGTCTTGTTTCGCTTTATCCATCAGACAACCAATTGCAATGGCTGAAAATCTCGTGGTGCTCATCCCTTACTTCTGGAGTGAGTGTCAACCCATTTTTACCTCCTCCAAGACACCAGCATGTACAGGAAAGCTCTTGTGGGAAATTGCAAATCTGCAAGGATTTTCATCCAGGTCAAACCTAGAAGTTCACAAAAGTCTGGGATTCTTTGCAATCCAGAGCTTGCATGTGAGCTACTCATTCAGTATAGTGGCTTAGACAGCTTTAGAAGATCACTGTATGACAGGCAGCTAGATCCATTTAATTCAGATATATAATAACACATCTCTAAAGGTATTTTGCTATATGCATCAGCAAGAAAAGCAAACGCAAAACTCAACTCTGTCACAGAGAAGGCTTTCCCTCCCCCCATACCAATACACATTCATCTTTTAAATAGTCCCCCACACCACTTTTGTCACTGAAACAGCATTACTGGAAAATTGTCACTAATTCTTTTTTCATCTTTCACAAGAAATGTTTCCCCATTATTTTATTTTGAATGTTCACATCATTTTGAAGTAATTTTCAAAATCACTGACATTTTTATTTCATGAGAAGCAGTCTTTTCTTAGCCTTCACTAAAAAAGAATGTAACCCCTGCTGTTTTCTGTGAATTGGCATTTTCAAAAGTTGTTTTGAAAATTATTCAAAAATTATTTGGTGTCTAGTTTTTAGTGTAACACAGCATAGAAAAATTCATTGGAGATACACTCATTTCAAATGGTATGTATTATATTGTTTTTTAAAAAATCAGTACTTTCTGGTTGTCTAGATAATTTCTATCAAGAGCCCTGAGTGTGCTAATGGACTCCAATTCCCTTGAATTCAATGGAAGCAACACATTTCAGCATCTCATAAGGAGGTAACTACCACCGCTTGAATGGATTTTCAAAGCACAGCTTCTCAAACTACCTTTGTCTTGAAAGAATTCAATTTAGTCAGCCCCAAAGCCTGTCTCAGTCACACAATACATGTTTACAATCCAGCTATTTCTTCCATTGTCCAGTGCATAACTTTCAAAAACAGCTATTAAATGTCTGCCTCCTTGGTCCCCAATCTCTTTAATTTGCAAAACTGCTCATCTCCTTATTGGAATGTCACCAGAGGACTTGACCATTGTCTGTTAGGGAGTCTATCTAAAGTCATAAGAGCAAACAAACAAAAATTCAGGTTTCTAAAAAAAAAAAAAAAAGAAGAAAAAAAAAAAGAAGCTGGTTATTAGTTGCACAAAATAAGAGGTTTGAAGAATTCAAGCCAAGTTAGAAGGTTCTGGATTTGAAGCAATGACAACAATAATAAAAATCATAGAAACTGAATTGGCTAAATTAATTTTCTTGTAAAAGTGTCACAGTTACAGATGGTAACAATCTAGAAATAGCTGCAAAGAGAAAATAATTACAAAGGGATGAAAATGTATTAATGCTCAACCGTACTGGATGTGTGGGAAAGCATACTCTGATGTATTCCGGCTGTCCTTAATTCATCACCCCACTGTACTAAGCGCCCACTTTTACAAACAAAAACATTGTCTCACTTGTTGAAATCCTTTATTTAGTAATCTGTGTAGGCTGAAATGTTGAAAATGGTTTCTAAATTCCTGGCTTCTGAATCCATCTTCAAAGTTGTCTTTGCCTGTATTATCGTACAGCTGCAGGCTTTAATCAAAGGTCATTAGATTCACCAATTTCTGTCAAACATCCTGACATCATTCCTTCAAAGGAAATACCTACTATTTTACAACTTGCAAGGAAATGCCACTTAATCCAAAATTGTTCCAAAATAAAATCTCACACCAAGAGTGAGAGGCAGGAAGAGAGAAACTTTGGAGCATTCTTCAAAGTCAGCATTAGTATGGCTTGAGAAGCTGCAAAATTGCAGAGAGGATTTACCCAAAATCCAAAAGTCAACAGACTCTAGGCATACATGCTACCCATGTCATGTTTTAGCACCCACAAACAAGCACTGCTCCATGAAACACTGCACCTGGCAAAAATCACCCAGGTTTTCAGTACCCTCTGCCTTGGGTGCTCACAATTGCCAGCATGGTCTAGAAATTAACCCCAAGCTGTTTGAGAAGTCCAGTCCAGCAGGTGTGCTAAAGCATCCTTTGGATCAGGCACATTGCAAGCGGAGCACTGTGCCTCAGAAGCACATGCCATTGCCAGGAAGCAGACAGCAGTGCTTCATGCAGGTGGTTGTGTATGCAGCTTCCAGGTAATCCCATGTATTCCCTCGGAAAAGATACTGCATCATAGTCCCTCTTTTGAGATGGATCTGCAATTCTATACAGAATTAAATGCAGCCTTGGAAAATGTATGGCAAATGATGTATTTTCCCTCATTTATAAATCACAAATGGCTAGTGTGATGCACAGAGAGGTGCCCCTAAGTGCAGGGAGGACATGCACAATACTGTCTTTTGTAAACTCATCGAGGCAGTAGGCTCAAATAAAGTCCCTGGTGTTTAGGACATTTGAGAGCTGCCAGTATAAGTAGAACAGGAAGATGGGGGACACATGTTGATAGGATGCACCACCTGGCAACAATGAACAGATGCAGCTTCTCAAAAGGTGACACAGCTACTTAATGTCACTTGCTGAGACAATGACTTTCACCTCCAGAAAGCCCTGAACAAGGATGGGAAAAAGGTTTCCAGAAATGGAATCATACTAATTATATTTGGGCTATTTAATACCTGTTTCTAGAGATGATTTCTGTATCCAGTGACCAGAGCATAGTGCACAAAGTAACATCCTCCTGCTTGGACTGGCAAAAGCAAACTGTATAGATCTGTCTCTCTACACAAGCACATGCACAAGCACTTTATCATGTTTTTATTTTTTATCTGCTTCAGACAGTGACCCAAATAGACTAAATATTTTATGGACCCATCAAGAACAGCCTGCTCCGTTGAGCTCAGACATGAAACTAGGAACCACAGTAGACACATTCCTCGCCATTCTTAGGGCTGTTTGCAGCTCCCAGCATCATCAAAAAAAGAAACAATGGAACGAAACTGAGTACAAGATCCAAGTGGCATGGTCAAAGAAAAGCAATTCCACCCTTCATAAGTGGTAACATTACAGTTTTGAGAAGAGATACATTAAGGGATGAAGCTTGAACATACACAGCTGTCCAGGCATCACAGGACTAAGAGATGTTTATACATGAAGAAACACAGCTTTCTTTCCAAGCAATGTACATTCAGAAGACCTGCTAAACACTGGATGTCATTATGTCACTGCCAAGCAGTTGTAATGAATGAAGCACTTTTCAATCCCAGCTAAGATCAAAACATTCTTGGTGAAGAAGAAGAAAGGTCCTTCTGTATTAAATAAACCAAAGCTTCTGTACTGCCAAACAGTCCTTTGGGGAGTTCAAGTGGCGCCTGAGAGGGACATGATAGAGAACACAATAGTCCCTCTTCTACAGAAGCAAAAGAAGAGTGCTTTCCCTCTTTCCAGGACTGCAAAAGCAGTGTTACTCTCAGCTCCCACCTTGTCTCAGCTGGTGCTATAAAAGGTTCCATCTGCTCCAGCCACAGTCAGTTATCTATGATGCTTTCTCTATGCAGGCACTCACATTTTTTCTGAATATTGGTATTCATTGCTGAAACTCTGTTCAGAGCAAAAAGTAATGAATGTTTTATTCTGGAAAGGATCCCAACGGATACATATCCTCACCCTCACCATTACTTAAGTTTTTCCTCCGTATTATTTTGAGATGAGATCATGCAGATAGACTCTTATCCTGATTGTCTAACTGAACTGAGATCTAGCTTTCTGAAAATCAGCAAACTGGGTTACAAGCACAGTGTTATTTGCAGCTATGCAATGGCATTGGTAGCATGTTCGTTAATTTTCTGTAGGGTTTATGCTCAAATGTATGCACTACTGTACAGAACACACACAGCTTTGGTTACACTCAGTTTATCTATAAAAGGATTTGTTTTGTTTGCATTAGACAAAAGAATTTCATTGTCAGAAGAAAGTTTAAGTTTCTGTTATTGTTACTTGGGCAGAACAGTGTGTGGGTTAATAGATCTGCCCACAAAAGCTAAATAGCTTTAGCCACTTCAAACGCAAACTGTGAAGAGCTGTTATGTCCTAAACTGTAGCCACAAAAGGTCCTTAGCATAGTTGGCCTAAACTAGGAAGCATTTTAGCTGTGTAAACTACTTCTGAGGGAGATTAACACATGGATAACAAGTCCTTGTCCTGATGAGCTCATAAATGGAATAGGGTTTTGGTTTTGTTTTGCTGGAAATTTTTGGTTTTGGTTTGGGTTTTTTTATGTGTTTTTATTACTGTTTTGTTGTTTGTTTTCTGTTGTTGTGTTTTGGGTTTTCATTGTTGTTTTAGTTTGGGGGGTTTGTTGGTTTTGTTTGTTTGTTTGTTTTTAAAAGGGCATCAGAAGATTAGTTTCAGCAGAACTAACTGTAGCTTAGGTTCCTGCTGCTATCTCCCAACTAGCTTCTCAGAACAGTAATTCATCATAACTCTTTTGATATATTTTTACTCTGTTTATGTATTTCCATTCATTTCAGTTTGATCAAGAAATAATTGAAAAGTTCACTCTTTTGCTACTAATGAAAGAAAGGACATTAAAAGTAAAAAGTCAGTCATTGACACAATTACCTAAGGGATTTAATTGTTAACATAAAATGAACATTAAGCTCACCCTCTCCTTAAGGAAGGACTGGACATTTATGCTAGGCTTTATAATACCTGTGAAGCATACTCCTGACATCAACAGCAATAAACATGCTAAAATTCTACAGGCCAAGCCGTCTGGTCTCTTAAGTGGGTCAATCGAGTAAGTCACTTTTCAAGTAACTTTTCACCTGCAAAGTTACACCTAAAACATTGCTCACTTCCAGGCCTAAAAAATGCAAATATGAAACTTTATGGTTTTTTTCCAATCTACTCTTCCTCAGTCATTAAGGTTCACAAGAGACATTACAAATATGGAAGGGGTTTTTGAACTGAAGTAAAAAAAAAAAAAATTAGAGAGAAGTAAATAACAACATAAGATACCACTTTCTCATTTAAGCAGCATGATGGGTGTCTAAAGCTACGGAACAACAAGGTCACTTCTTTTTAAAAATTGCAGTGATGCCAAACTGGTGAAGCAATTTCAGCAACCATAGAAAAATGTACAGTGAAACCAAGTCCAAGGAAGAACCTAATCTCTTACATATCCAGGCTAATTCATCAGAGCAGGCTTTCCCTGCAGTTGCAGCTGCTCAGAATCAATGCTTGCCTTCCCCACCAGCTGCCTCTCCAGGTCAAGGCCTCTTGACCAGCAGAAATACTCACCCTACCTTGTTTTATCAAACCCTTACCAACACAAACACATTAATAGTTAATCCAGGCTATCCAGCATTCTGCTGAGCATCTTTCATGGTTTTAGTGAAAGAAGTTGCTACATTTTCCTAAAATCAGTGCACAAAGGTAGGTTACACAACACAACATACACCACTCCACGGGACAAAGCTCAAATAAGATGCTGCTTCATATGCATGCTGAGTATAAATAGTACTGTATGTATATACTATATGAAAATGAAGATTGCCAGTAGTTAGCTGTTGCCCTTTCTTCCTCAGGGTAAGCAAAGAGCTTTCTTGGCATCTATCTTTTATTACTCAGAGCTTGTGCATGAAGGAATGGGAGGTGGCCTGTTCAGAAGATCCTTTTTCCTACAGTAACCCATTTCCCCAGGCCAGCTACTGACAAAAGGTTTGTCCCATGAGTAGTCTTGCTTTTAGTACACTTGAAGAGCCAAATGACACTTGAAGAGCTAATGACAATACAGAATCCTTGAGCACAGCTCGAAATTCTTGCTTAATTTCCAGTGAGTTTTATAGCTATGACTACTGCTATTTGAAAGGAGGCTAGCTGGCAGAGGATCAAGCAATACACCAACAGTTTCAAATATGGAGCAAGGTATTAACTTTTCCAAGAGTTTAGTTGCAACCTCCCAACAGTAGCTATCTTTTAGGGGATACATTTGAAGAAGAGGAAAATAAAAGTGCTTTTACAAGTACTGCTAGTACTTTTAAACACTTTAAAAGAAGACTTAAAAGTACAACTAAGCTTATATCTGGGCTTTGTTTTAAACAAATAGAGAAATATAATTTGCATATTAAAAACAGTAGAACAAAACCAGCTCTGCCTGCTGAATGGACAAAAACAATTTAACCAGGCAAGTTCTAGGTACCATTCTCTCTCCATAAAAATGTAAATACTCTACCTCTAACAGTCATTAAATTATATGTAGATATTCAAATCCCTAGATTCCAGTGCTACAAAGCAAAGTTTTATTGTCATGCATGAAATCATGCTCACGCCAACAAGTGCTGCCTACTGAGTTATCTTGCACTTGAGAAGGAAAGAATGGCTTGAACTTTCATCATCCTCAAGACCTTTTATTCTTTCTAAAGATTACTGTCAATCAACATTTGTGCTAAAAAAACCCCAACTTTCCTCTGCTCATGGTTCCTTAATTGCTTACATATTACCTTAAGATAATCTTAAAACATTCATAATCTTCTTTAAAGTAAACTCCTTTGGGTATAGGAACACAGAGAGAGTCAGAGCAAGTTTTTCTTCTCAATCTATTTGTACCTGTCTTGCTAAGTACAATGCATCAACCAAGCCCACATCCTGGATTTAAATTTATAATGCTCAGTTCACCAGAGGGATTTACCTTTGCAGGGAGGAAAGAGCCCTGTTCAGATGCATCTTAATGCCTGAATCATTTTCAGAAAAACTGATTATGTAAATGAACATGAATAGCATTAAAAAACATATCTTGGAGTTCTGAGTTGTAGTAGGAAAGGTTGGTTTAGTATGCTTCCCTTTATGTGTGGCTGATCAGTCCCAGACACTGTGGGCTGGTCTGCACTGGCCGTTCAGCACAACAACAGGGCAGTGACTGCTTTAGATGTGAGAGCAATCCTATGGCTTCTTCCTCTTCCCCTCCTCTTATCCACCCTCTAAAACATCTAAGAAAGGTTAGCATTTGCTGGATTTGGCGTATACCCATAGTCTAACAATTTAATCTTCTGGATGCCAAACACCATTCACAGGAAAACGTGCAATGTCCTCAAGAAGCTGTTTACCAAGCACAGCCTCATTGAGGCAACATAATTAATGAATATTAATCCACAATAACTCAGCAGACAGACAGGAATGCAGTGTCAGCACTCAGCAAGATGAAAATGGGATGCCTTTCTGTGTGAAAAGAAGGCAAACACTTTCATATTAAAGGAATTTCAGAAAATGAAAACAGAAGGGGCTGGGGAGCTCAGTTAGAGGTAGATTTGCACACTGTCAGATTTCTATTTCTGGAACAAGTTTTTACCTTTTTGGTTTTAAAATGAAAAGCTATGAGAAGCTCATTGGTGTCCCAGTAACTCTTAAAAAGTAGTAAAATTCATCTTTCTAGATTTTTTGGTCAGGCAGCAAGAAGTGATTAAACTCCCTATTGCTGAAATTAGCAGTAGGTAGCTGTGTAATTTCAGTTACAGCACTGGAAGGAATACTGGGAGAACAATCCATATTTTTATATCTCTGTGCTGGCTATGCCAAATCACAGGAGGGGACTAGAGACTGTTGCCATACAGTCTCTGCAGTTCTTGCAATCTTACCCCTGGTCTCAGGGTATCTGTTGCAGATTCAAAGTCCTGCTCTTTGGATCTACTTCTTGGATGTGAGGCTTGGTTTTATTTGAGGAGTTGCAGTTGACTCTTCCCAGGGAAGGGAAGAAGCAAGTCCGTGGGTCATAGAAACCTACTGTGAAGGTCCATATGTATCACTGCTCAATATGGAATTACACTGTGATGATTAAAACCAATCCAGATTTTTTTCATTATATTCCTTTTCCAGAGGAAAAAATAAATTATATTTTTCATAAAAATTATCTGTTTGGGGTTTTTTTCAGCTGAACTGAATTTCTTTAGGGTGCAATTAGTCTGGAAACTCAAATATATATTGTGTTTTCACATACAGCGCTATATAGCTCTTTTGAGGACAAACACAAGAAACTTTGTCAGAGAACATGAGCTAAAGATATAAAAATATTTGAAATATGGTACTAATTTTTCCAGATCTATGCAGACATAAAAACATTAATTTGCTGAATAGATGGTTATGGGATCTGTTGATGTAGTGCTTCTACTAACCCTCAGCAGCACAAAAGTTCCTTGAGAAGCAAAACTAATGAAAACTGGTTGGTTTCCTATCAATCAGGATTCTACAGACACTCTGTCCAATATTGTATATGCTCAAGGCACAGATTTCCCTCTGCTTTCAGGACATTCATGACATCACTCTCCTCTGCTGCCCAGTAACACAGTTATCTTGCTGCCTTTATGTCAATGTGGACATGAGCAATATATCTCTTCTACTTACTTCCGTGAGTCATGCAGTTTTGTAGGCTCAGAAGAACTAATTACCTTTAGAACTTCTGTCAAATTTGGTTAAAGGCAGTGAAAGCGCTGAGAAGAGTAAAAGGAGATGTGAGCAGATGTGCAGACAAGCATAGAACATGATCTCTTAAACTGTGTTTCCTGAGGAGAACCAGCTAAAAAAGGAGCATGGCAGTAGGTTTTTCAAAGCTGGTTCAAATAAGGAGATACATTGTATATCCTGTTCAGCATGCCTTTTTTAAACTTTTGGAATGCAGTTGCATTCATAAACAGCTATAAATACATCCCATAGAAACAACATATAGCTGCTCTTTCTCCCTGCTCCCAGCCAAACCTCATCTCTCCAAATCTAAGACAAGAGCCTATTTTGGAAACTGAACTTCTGCAATATATGTATTTGTGGTATTTGGAAAAGGACAAGTTTTCTGAGAAATAAAACCAACATAAAATGCCCTTTTATCATTAGTTGTACAATTTTCCTTCACAGCTAAAAAGAGCAGTAATTTTAAATCTTGCAGATTAGGATGCAGAAGCTGTCCCACATATAAATGACTTGTCAAAAAGGTGCTTTTTTGTCACCCTAAAATAAAGCAAATACAACATCTCATACCTACTTTGTAAATACACCTCACAGACAAAGGAGAGCAGCTTGCTTTCATAGTGTTTGTATCTTGGAGAAGTTGATCCATGCCTCTGGCATATCAAAAATACTTCTCTATAACATCAGGGAAGGCTTTGGGAGTCAGGGCATGTGATGAGCACAGCACAAACTCCTAAGAGTGCTCAATCCACATTCTCAAGAGATCATTGATTGGAAAGGACTTTTATTCCTGAGTGGCAAGCTTGCCATTGCAAGGGAAGAGGCAGGCTTAGCAACGTGACTCCATGTTTTCTGTACAAGCAGCAAGAGCAGTCCAGGATCTACTCCAGAGGCACAACTCGTTAGGATAAGGCCTGCAGTACGGAGAAGTGGCTTTTGGCTTTATGCTCACACAGAAGCTCGGAGCACGCAGGGATGCCAAGTACTTGCAAAATCACTTCACTCTTTTCCAGCCCTCCCTGATCTCCAATTCCAAGTTTCGAAGGCTGCTGTTTAATTGAATTAATTAAGTTTAGCTACATATATTGGAAGGAGGGACAACCAAACTGTATTCACAGCTCCTCCAAGCACTTAGATGTGCCTGCAAGATCACGGGCTAGAATTATCACTATAAGCAAAATAAGGCACGGGCACTGCCTGCCCAACAGCCTTAGGCAGGGAGAGGAACCTGCCATCGCCAGCTGTGAGAAACCCAGTTTAAGAATACAAGTGGTACAACCCTGCTGACAAACCTCCTGACCACCTGCACTTACACAACTGGCAAGAGAAGCTGAAAATCCCTCTGAAAAGTGAAGAGAGCACACCTCTTCCCACAAGGACATCCCTATGACTGAGAAGTCTCGATCAGAACTTCTGATCAAGGTCACTCTTCCATATAGCAGAATGTTTGGTTTTAAGGAAATTTCTGTTGGATCAAATCCATAAGCAAAATGCTGAGCTATGGCAAACTCATTCCACACAAGCATGTTCTAAAAGGAAAACAAACAAACAAACAATAACAACAAAAACCTGAAGGGGCATCTCATTTCTAGCATACTTTATGCCGGATTAGGTATTGTCTTTCCTCCCACAGCTGGCACAATCCCAACATAAATTCCAATCAGTGTTCTGCTTAATTTGATGCTTGATCCAGATCATATTTGTGCTGCTTAGTGACTTAGTATTAATGAATAAGAATCAGATTTAGGAAGATCTTTTCCATCCTAAGGTCAATCAGGGTAATTATGATAACTGAGTTTTTTATTCCTGCATTACAGAGATAATTTCTCCTAAAACAATGCAGAACTACAAATTTAAAAATGCTTAACAGCCATAGTTCATCCTTCTTCTAGTAATCTTCACAGATTATTGAATTCCACAAATTACAAAAACCATAGCATCAGAATTGTGTGTTTTGTAAGCTATTTTCAGCTATTTTCTCCTTAGTTAGTCACTTCACCTAATGGGGATACCCAAGCAAACATGATTGAGGAAAAATAGCAGCTCTGTAAAAATAATGACTGTAACCAAGTTCAGAGCGCTTGTTCATTAATATGCCACTGATAACTTGCAGCAATGCTGTGTGGAAAAGGCTTATGCTCATTTTCCTCTAACAGGGTCTCCTGTCACTGCTACCTTCTCCTCTGGGAGTCGTGCACATGGGCATAGACTGGCAGGTTACTCTTCTTCAGTCAGGGTCGTTCTCAGAAATCCATGCATCCCAAATTAAGGGTAACTTGTTCCAGCTCATTGCCTGCTCTTCAAATCCATCCCTGGCCCAGCCCTACACTTGGTGGTGCCTTCCCCTGCAACAATTTCCTCTGACAACAAATCCCAGACTTGCAGAATCACAAGACATGAGGAATTATCCTTTTGAGACACAAAAGAGGTCAGGAGTTTCATACATACATACGTACATATGTATTCCTATGCAAGAGTTCAATCAAATGGTTTAATCAAAGCAGCTCAATCAAATACAAATATTTCAAAATTAGACATTTCTTCTTCAATGTAGCAAGAAGACCATCACTAGGTTTGAAGTTCTCACCTTGGCTAAATTAGCACTGACTTCTACTCAGTAGACTTGATCTGCCACTAATGCATAAGATTCGTATGTGGTAACAAATATAGGACTGAACTGCATTTTTATAGCTTAGATCTCAGCTTGTAAGGTGGACTTTGATGTAAGTTATTAATCCAATGATCTGCAAGAGCTAGCAATCATCCGTAACCTTTTCACTATAGCAACTAGAAGATTTATGTAACCAAGAGTAGTACATCAAGTCTGATGGGTTTATGATTGTATTGAGCTATTCATCAAGACAGTTTCTCAGAGATCTAGACTTGTTCTGTTTTTGTTTAGATTTGATTTCCGATATGGTAAGGCAGAAATAAGCAACATTTACAACTTGTCTTCATGGCAGATAAATAACTGAAATATTCAGTTCTCATGTGCCATGCCCATATCTGTAAAGAAGAATTTTAAAAGCAGCTTACACCAAAGGCAAAATAGCTGAACACAGCATGGATGAGCACATCGTGCTTACTAAACCAATGAGCCACAATGACCATAAACAACTTACTTGCACACATCTCCGAGAAGGCCACTGAACTTGTTTATTGCTGCAAATCCCTGCCATTGCATGCCAGATATTTGTGATGAGATGTTCTATTAACATGTTGATATCCAGTGAGTATAGCACAGGGTGGGGTTATTCATTTATGTGAGCAGAGGTATCAATGATATACTTAAATGTGTAAGTAAAACAAACACAAGCAAAAAAACCCAAATGCCCTGTCCCCCTGCCAGCTTATTCTATTTGTTTTCTTCCAAAAATCTTTGGTCACTTTTGGCAATGTTCTCAGCTACTGTATAGCACTGCCTCCAAACAGGCAGGGTTTTCAGCACAGAACTGGCTGTTTTCATGCACCATGCTCTACTGCAGGCATCTGAGGATAATGGCAAGAACTTCAGTCATGCTCCCACCACTTCAGCACAGTTTGAGGAGCAGGACTCTTTTTTGACAGGCAGTGCCACCACCAAAATTGAGAATGAAATAATAAAGTTGACTGCAAAGCACCCAGAGCAATCCAGCTAGCTCCCCCGATCCTATATTTCCTGAAGGAAGATGCATTAATTAGTAAGAGAGAGAAATATCTGGACAGTGAGTTTCTCAGCCTTCCTGTGAATACCAGAGCATCAGTGTTCATGGTTGCCATCCCAAAATACATGGCAGCGATAGAAGTTGGCAGAAAAACCTTGGGACTATTTCACTCCTTGGGACCAGATTAATTACCAAAGGGAAGTACTACAACCACCAGAAGGCTGTTCAGACATATTGAAAAGCAAGTAAACCTACATGAGGAAGGCTAATTGGGTATTGGTTTACCTAGTGCTTATTATTTCTCTTGAACTCCTATCTTCAGTTTTACTCCCCACATTGCCATTAAAAAACCTTCCTGTAAAAAAGACAGTGCACAGAAGATAATTGCCCTCAGGTGGCTGGTTTATTTCAGAAATAATGTACCTAAACCATACGTCGAGCTGCACTCCTCTAAGGCAGCAGAAGCCAAACTTCTGCTGAGGGCTAACACATTACACCAAAAATCTCATTAAACCATCACATAAACTTGTCACATTTCCAGCCATTACTCATCACTAAACAAAGGCAAATAATATCTTTTATTCAATGCACTATCTGCATTGTAACAGGAAATAATGCCTCTTCATTCTGGGTGCACTCTCTGTATTAACCACCCAAGACTCATGTATGTACAAATGCATATACAAGAACAAACAGATGTAAACATGCCCTCCAAGTACACATCAAGACTGGAGAAATTCCTCACTTGGAAGGCCAGAGCAGAATCTGAGTGTTTCTAACCTCACAGCCTCCATACCACACAGTGCTGATTTTCACCCATGTGCATCATATTCCTGATTTTCAAGTGTTGTACACAGTTATATGTCACTGATCTATTCCAGATGTTTTCTCAGCTAATACAGCATTGCCTAAGTGCCAGAGAGGGGTGTTTGTCTTTTGACACCATACCAAAGATGGATGTGCAGTGTGGCATGGCTTCATGGTGCTCCTTGCTGGTAACCTATCATCAGCCACAACAATGATGCTGCCTACAGAGAAAAAGCAGCAATATGGGCACATCACCACATCCAAGACATCTTCTAAGAGAGAATTGTAGTAATAAGTGCCTGGAGTTCTCCTCCAAGAACAGTTTTCTTCTGGGTCCCTTCCACTTCTCCATACTCTTTTCAGGTTTGCAGGATGTTATAATAATGTTTAGGAACCACAGGCAAAGAGAAAGTGTCTTGTGTTTCAAGCACTGCACAGCCTCAGAACTAAAACTGCCTCAAGCAGTTTATCCACACCAATCTTCCCATCATTTTCAGAAAAAAAACCCAGAAAAATCCTTCTCTGCAGACCTGTGAGAAACAGCCCTCTTCCCTTAAACTCCCTGTGCTTCAGCCTCAACTCCTTCCCTTGTTCCATCCGTTCATTCTGACCAAGCAGTCCTATGGTCTGAGATGGAATCTCTCAGTCTGGCTCCTGTGTCCAAAACTGCCAAAAAGAGTGCCACCCATGAGGAAACTGCTATCTAGTTCATGAATATCAGCATAGCACTGCCCTCAGATTTCCCATGCACAAACAAAGTCCTTTGAGACAATATTCCTGATTGACTTCAGCTGATGGAGAATTCCTCTAATGCCAAAAGAGAATGTCTCCCCAGATTTCCCAGGGAACCACATTTGCCTTCAAAACCAGAAATCTTATTAAGGATTTCAAATCCTGGAAAGCAAAAGAGTTCTCATGATATTTAATAAGGGAGTCAAACAGAATAGTAGCCGCCAAAAATACAGGTCTCAGAAAATGGACTAGAACCAGGCCTTCAAAGCTGCAACAGAGCAGAAATTTCCAGAAGGTTCTTCTGCTGGTAAAAGGATTCTGCACACTTAGAATTAATGTAAAACTTAATTAGAATCTCTATGGAAAAAAAAAATCTATTTAGAGGTAATTATAAAAATGAGGCAGTTGTAAAAATTATTTATCATCTCTATTTTTGGAAGGGAAATCAGAGGCCTCCTTTTTGGAAGCATTCAAAAAAAGTAACAGGCAGTCAGGTCCTGCTGGCCAGCACAGAGAAACTCTGAAGGGTTTCCACGTGCTTTGACCATGTAGTGGTTTTGGTTCAACCTCCACACAGCCAGCATTATTGATGAATAATCAGCTGAGTTATTCCACAACACAACTGTTATTTCAGGATCTCAGCCTATTGCCTCACTTGTGGGCCACTCTTCCTCACCACCATCCCCATGTCACCAGGAGATCAGACCTCTTCCCACACAGCATGCGGCATCTGTGTCACCCTGTGGTCACAGGACAACGCCACCAGCCTGGCGACAGATGTCCTGATGCTGTGCAAATTTCAGCTGATACGTCATGGAGCGCAGGGGGCTGGATATCAGTGCGCCAAAATCCTGCTTCATGAGAGTTGGAAAAATACCCTGTAGCAATGCTCTTGGGAGCCATCTACTGGTATTTAGGAATTAACCATTTGCATGTCCAGAGAGAAATCAAAGAGCCACTTGTGACTCCACCACCTCAGGTTCCTCCTAAACTCCTGCATTAATCACTTGAATCTTTGAGGGATCACCTGTAAGCTGGTTATTTAACCATAACTAAGCATTATAGACCCGTTTATTAGTTACTCCTAGCAGCTCATGCTCAGTGTGCTACCTAAATGTTACCATCTTTGCTAACATGCTTGGATCCAAAAGATGGAAAGCACTGTAGGAGCCATGCTATTTTGATGCTAAATGCAAAACCCTAGTAGGCAAACTTGGGACAAGTAGGAGGAAATTCCAGGCCACACAGAAAACTCAAATATCATCGTTTGAAGACTCAATGCCTTGACTGGAAACATGGTAAAGAAGCCAAACAAATTCCCAGGAACTAGGTGGGAAGAGGGTTGCTTTGGGTTGCAGTGTAACATCGCCACTGGGACGAGAACATGAGAAGCATGTGGACAGCACTCAGTGAAGAGCTGGTCTTCTCCTACCACAGCACAACAGTGTGAACACAGCCCCTTGGGCTACTGCAGATACATTGCAGGTGTCAAATTGGGAGAGAGCAGATGCTGATTATGCTATATCTCATGCTTGGATGGTTTCGATTGCTTCCCTACTAAGTGCAGGTCCAAAGGCAAGGAAAGACTCCCAACAGTATTGTTGTAAAGGCTGAGGGTAATTAGAGGGGAAAAAAGTACATGTTCAGAAAAAGTGGTTACCTTTCCAGGAGAGAAGAATTTTCTGGCACAAGGATGTGCTCACAACCTACAAGAGTTCCCAAGCCTGAGGGTATGACCCAGCTACATCTATGTTATACAGAGGACAGACCTGCCAGCAGCCATCATTCACCCAAAATACAGTGAAGAGTGTGGCCAGCGCATGCAGGTCTCCTGCCCTCAATGCACAGGATTTCATGTGGAACATGTGCTTTAAATGGGAGCCCTGGCACCTACCAGCTCATGCACTGTGTGGTTAACCAGGAGATTAAGAAAAAAGTCTGGGGTAGTCTCCCAGGACACAGAGTACAGCCAGACCAAAACTGATTCAGAAATAAAAATGTCTTCCAGGAAGGTTTCAAAACTAGTGCCTGGGGACTAACAACAAAGTACCAGGAAACCAGCTAAGAGGAAGTGATTCATGTTTATCCTGCTAGCTTTTGTATGGCAGAAGGTTTCCAGGGCATTCCAAGAGCCTAGCAGACACAACACAGGTGGGTACGAAAGTAGAAAAAGAGATAACCCCATATTTATCCTGTGGGGATATTGTGCTGTAAATTCATAAACCAAAGAACAGAGGTGAGAGCCCATGAAGTAATGTCATTGCAACACACATGTGCAAAATTTATTAAGCTAAAAGACATTAAGTTTGTTTACATGTACACAGATTAAAAGGATCTCACTTATCACACCACCTGCCAGTTACAAAGGAGAAGATGGCAGCTTAAATATATATATATCCAATTCCCATTGTGTTTTGTACTTGGGTTTAGATTTAACGCTATGTTATTTTAAAATTGAAAGTAGACCCCAAAAAATCCTGCTCATATATCACCCCTACATCACTGCTCAGTTTTCAGTCAGCCATTGTTAAAGCACCAATTCTGCATTAAGACCTAAAATGCTGCCAATTTTCTGTGTCCTTTGTCAAGGTCCAGTAAATTTCTTGGTGTAAAGTGGTGCTGTTTCTCAGTCCAGTAGTAGTAATGCTCCACATATTTGGGGTTTCCCCCCCCCTCTCTTCTTGTCGTTTTCTGTGCCAACTTGTTTTAGTGAAGCTGTCTGGCATACTTTTCATTCCTTTTAATGGTTTAAAAGAAAACATTTTTCATCAAATGAGAACACTTTGAACATAAACTATTATGAAGAGAAAAAAATTTTTTCTCCTTTTGAATGTCAGTTTTGTAGGGCACTAAACTAATTTTTGAGGTGCTTAATATTGCTAATTTTAGAAAGTCAAGTAATAGCAGTCCTACATGGGCCAAAGGATGATCTAAGGATGAGGAAAGCAATATATCTTTTTAATAATTGAAAGAGCTGGAAATGTTCCCGCAGTGAGAACAGACAGCAAATTTCTCTGCAAGCAAGACACTTAGATGCATGGAATATTTCAGCTACAGTAGTAATCCTGCAATATTCTGTGCTGGAAGTGGAGGTCAGCCTCAGGGAATTGTATTAGACATATAGGCAGACAAGGCAGGCACCTTAGGGAATAGCTCCTTGCATAAATACAAACACACCAGCTGCATGCATGACATTGCTTCCATGATGCCACAGCCACCCCTTCTCTTCTCTCTACCTGCCTTTTAGAAAACCAGAGTTTGATGCCATCTATTTTGAAATATCCACAGTTTTCCTTTGTGTGTAAATGTCATTCCACAGGCAAGTCAACATGAAGCAGACAGGACAACCATTCTCAAAACCACCCACAGTGGTGCAGCCAGGCTGTTAATGCACAGGTCTGCATTTAGCACTGTGCTGTCTAGCCCTGTCACATTGGGAACTCCAAGTCAGATATTCTCAAAGAATATAAAATACTTAGGTTCCCAAGAGAGAGAGGGCATTTCCGCAGACAGGTGATTTGATGTCAAAGCCTGATTTACTGCTTCTCACCACAACCCATAGAAACCCCCCCCAAGTGTGATCATCCATCTTGGATAACTCAAGTTCAACACCGTAAGTCCCTCCTCTACCCAGCAGTAAGTGATTCACCCACAGAGCTCTGAACAGACCAGTTTAGGACTTAAGATGGAAAATTCTCTGTGCAGGGCCCAGCTGTTTTGGTACAAAAACCACAGCTTTTAAAAATCCACAAATGCAACCTGTGCAGCTTTTTTGGACAGTCCACACAAAGCTGTAAGGCTCCACCCTCAAGACACGTGCAAGGCCAGCTGAGTTCCTGAGGGAGAGAAACACCATGGCCAAGCCCAGACTGGAGCATGTTCTGGGGTTTTTTCCATTCACAGCAGAGTGCCAATATATTTGAAAAAGCAGCTCGAACCAGACGTTGTTCGGGGATCCAAAGAGCACCACACACACATACCTCGTTTTGGTTCCCCTCCCAACACAAGCTCTTATATTATGAAATCTAACCACAATTACTCTTTTATAAAATACTGCAGTGTCAAGAACCTGCTGAGTCCCAAGTCTGAAATTTTAAAAAAAGAACATTTACAACTAGTCTTGCTCATTTGGAGCTCAACCACAGAGACCTGATTTACTGCAACCAAGGAGTTGATATAGCTAGAATAATTCCAGACTGATGAAGGACTTCAGCTGCAAATTACTACTGTTTTGTCCACCCTGTCTTAAAAACTGCTAGTTTCCAAAAATGTAGCTCTTGTAAAGACAGCTTGGGTGAGGGAAATAGGATTTCTTATTCTTACACACATTCTTAGTGTGATTTAATACACATAAACAAACTGAACTTGGCTTTCAGACCATATCCCAACAAGTTACCTTTTTTTTTTCCTGGTGACACTGGACAGCAAACACTAGAAATTTAACAACAACTCATTGAGTGTATGCTTCCTATTTTTTTATTATTTTTTTAAGTTATAACACATTTGTTGTATATATTACTACAAAAACAGTGAGTACAATAGCAGAAGCTGGAGCCTGGACACTTGCAGCCTGTTCTTGGCTGTGTGTAGACATGCTTGTCTTACCTCGGGTGAGGTAACCTATTGCCCTCAGCTGAGCTACTTCTGTGATAGATGCACTAGGTACTTGTTCCAGAGGATGTTGTGAACAAGGTCTCCAAGTGCTTTGAGACCTTGCAAAGGATGGAAACATACTAAGTATAAAGTATTTAATAACTGAGAACCAGAAACAGAAGGGCAAACCAGTTGCAAGGGTTGCAGAGATATTTTTTTGAGAGAGGGCAAACAAGAAATACAAAAAGAGAGCTTGGGCTTACCAAGCTCAGTGCTGCTTGGTGATCTGTACCTCTGAACATCTAAGCCAGCAGTTTCAGTTCCAGGCTGAGCACCAGTTTGCCTGCAAACTGCAATGAGGTACAGCTGTTTATCAGGCCAAGAAATCCAAAGGAGGATTCTCGCCAGGGATCTTGGGGTTTTATGAGACACTGAGTGGTGACAGCATCTCTGGGCACTGGGAACACATGGAAACCTGCAGGCATGTGACTGCACTGAACAAAAGAAAGATGGTTTCACTTCTGAACTCCTCAAGCCTCCTGACAAAAGGCTCTGCAAATGTTCCAGCAAGATATCCCGGACCAAACACATCCAATTCGCTGGAACAGACAGTAATGTTTTAAGTTACTTTCACAGAATGTACCTAATTATGTCATCACAAACTATAAAGGCTGTAAGAACACATGCTAGAGCCAATATCTTGACATCATGCACACATGCTTAATGTCTTACTAAATCTTACAAGAGCGAGAATAACATCTTTGTTTAACAACAAAGAAGCAATGCTGGGTTTACTTGTCTTAATCACCTTATGTATAAGATTATTTTTTCTAGAAATCCCTGCTCATACAAATGAATGTTTGCTGCAATGTCACTACAACATTGCTGTTTCCCACTTGCTGTTTAATTTTCCTTCTTCTGGAAGAAGATTCTCAATGTACTTCACAGACACTAGATCAGGTATAATTTCTGTTTTCTTTTTTCTAATTATTCATGTAAAAATAGGACTATGATTAAATGAAACAGTGTAATATAACCAAAATAACCACATCAGTAACAACTAGGCAATACTTTCAGCTGCTTCTGTGAGGAGTTAAGCAAACAAAGCCATTAAGCAGAAGCAATCTGAATGTTAGAAAATGTTTGTGGAAATCAAATTTGGAACGTGAAATTTTAGGTATCTGCACCCAAATCCTGATTCCAAGCACTGGTTTAATGCAATCAGAGTAACCAACACAGTTTTTATCCCATGTAGTCATAACAAGCTGCTCAAGAACAATCTACAGATCAAGACAATTTCAGTGATGAAAAAAGTCATGAAAACCCTACACTTCAGAAATCATTTAAACACAGGAAAATTAGGCTCAAAAACATCAAATATACTATATTATAAACTACCTTTGAAGAAAACCCATGTTAAAAATACTAAAAAATTTGATAAAATACTCAAAAAATATGGTCACGAGAAACGTAGTCAATATAAATATATAAATAAATTTCAATATGCACATTCACCTCCGACATTAACATCTCTATGTCTTATCAGACCTCTAATTCTTCGTTGGAAGCATTCACCCATTTCTGTATTTTTACATATATGGCTTTTAGACAAAATCCAGATATTCAGTCCTTAGTTAAATGATAGTATCTGCTGAGTATATGGTTGAAACAGCAAAACAAAATAAAAAAATTATCAAGGCAAACCCATCATTTCTGCAAAGCTCCTCATATTTATCAGTGTCATGACTAATGGATGGGTGGTACAAATAGGAGGGACCAGAGGTAAATTCCCCACTTAGATATGTTCCTTGGGAGCTGAAAAGTAATAAATAAGGTAGTGATGTGAAGAAATACTTGGAGAGCAGTGTTTCAGGGCCACATCTGGAAAACAACCCAGAGAAATGAAGAAGAATGTTCAAGAGGAGTATTTATGGCAAATGCAAGCAAGAGTCGAAACACAAGGTATCCCTCAGAGTACAGGGCCCCAAAAGAAAGAACAAATTTTCAGCCTCCAACCTGTGTTGGCTCACCAAGCTATCACTGAAGATGTGCTATAAAGTGGCAAAACTGTGTTGCAGACTCCTGTAAGACAGATAAAGCAAAAAGATAAAGCCTCGTGTCTGAGGTGCAGACCTGTACGATGAGACATGCCCTAAGGGCAGCAGCAATACCAAAATTGTCTCTTCTTGAATCTCCAGCTGTCCAGCCTCCAGGCACTCACCTCTACAACCTTTAGGCACACCAACAAATGGAAGGTGACAGCTACTCTCTTCCTATTCATTCCCTTTTTCTAACACTGGGAGCAACAAGCAAGAGAGTTGGGCCAAAGCTGCAGTCACTGTGGAGGAACACTGCCATTCTCTGGGATCTCACAGTGGCCAGTTTACCCTGTCTGTGGCTATGCACTTCCTGGGATTACTCTCTGCCTCCTAGCATGCTTAATTTGCCCCCACTCTTCACTGTCTGTTTTGTCTGCCAGCCAGGTTTCAGGTTTTTCTCCTCTTTTTCCATACCTACTTGACACAGTGCTCTGACCTCAGCCCAGCCAACAATTCTGCCTTGGCCGAGAAGCTCAGAAGAGAAGCCTTCACAGAAATTATTTTGTCAGCTTCCTTAACCACCTCCAACAATGGGTTCTGATGACTCTTTGGGTAAACACATCCTTCCTCCTATTCCTTTTTCATGCTCTAGATTAGAGATCATGGTAACACAGGAGTGTTGGAAAGCACATTATGCCTCTAGCAGGTTCTCAAGGCAGCTTGACAGCAGCAAGTTCCCAGTTTCCCTAGATATACTCCAATGAATTTTCATATTAATGGGAGAAGAATTGATTACAAATTTCTATTTATCCTCATAAACTTCACAGGACAGATCACAAAAATAAGGTTTTTGGAAGCCTTCAATTTTTAATTTGAAGCCTTAAACAAAAAAATCTATTCTGAACTGGCTTAAAATACCAGAAGATTTAATATATCACAAACAAAAAGTACACATGCATTGTTTTTGTTTCAAATAATTAAATATTAGTCTCGTTATAATTACTACTTCTAATGTTTCTAAGGCTTAATTCAGTTTTTATATGTCTTAGTCCTAACCTAATTTAACCAAGATGCTTTGAATTGGAACACACCACCATCACCATGGCTCCAGCTCTCAGAGTTCCTGTTCCATCACTGGTGGTATCCCACACAGGTACATGAGGGAGTCTCCTCCCTCATGTAGCAAGAGTGGTCAAATATATCATAGCTGTGCATATATTTTCAGAATTTCAGCAGAGAAAACTCTTGATACCTGTTCTTCCACCTTGAAATAACATACTTGCAAGTTACAGAGTTCTGTTTGAATGCATATAATATCCAGAGAGCTCTGATGCTGTAAGTCAAGTCTCACAAAATTGGCTGGCAATTTTAACATCATAAACTACAAGGGAGCATATCTGCTTATGTATTCAATTGAGCAGGAATTTTTTAACTTATTATATAATCTGACTTGTGGCTGTAAATGCATAAAACTACCCAATGGACTTTATACCATTTTCTGTCATAAAATAGATGTTAGCCTTTTGGCTACACTGCACAGGAAAGAGCTGGAAAGAGACCCTTGTGTATAAATGAGTTCTGAAACTGGAATAGTGACAGCCAGGTCTCACTGAAACACACTTGCACTAGACAGGCCAATTCATGCAAGAGAAAGGCCTGAGGAGCTGCTGCTCTGACTTTTAGCTGACTGCATCACCTTACTGGAGGTGTTCTCCTGGACATCATGTCGCATCAGTGTGACCTGGATCCAGCAAATGAAGCCCTTGGCAGCCCTTGGACACTTTTGGATGAGAGGATGAAAGAGGTTTTCAGAAAGCTACAGCCTGTGAAATCTGAAATGAATGTGAAAGTGGGGATGGCACTGGACAATAGCAACATGGACAAAAGATGACTCATGCATTAGAGTCCAACTGTCCAATTAGGAAACTCTTTGTACCATTTTATTGGCTAACATCCCCCCACCAACTACATGGAAAACTAGAAAATGTGCACAAAATGTGCTCTAGCTAGAATTCTCCTAGCCTTGTTTGCATATGAAAGAAAATCAACTCTTGATTTCCTACTTCAGAAGTAGTTCAAGTGGACTGAAGAAACTGCCCACTTGGGAGTAATCTTTCAACAACTAACTCAAGCATCATTTTGCAAGTGGGATACTCCCCTTACTTCCACAGCAATGCTGTTAGCTGGGAGGCCTGGATCCATTAATGCGTGTCCACAAAAGAAAAATATCTCCATCACTTGCCATTTTTACTAGAAGAATCTTCTAGAAAAAAAAAGGTTGAAATCAAGTCAAAATAGCTTTTCATACAAGGAACAGAACAAAGTCATTAGCTATCCTAGAGGGTGCATTTGTATGCTGTCCCACAGGGTTCAAAATTCCTGACCTGTAAAAGGAGGGAAGTCTGGATTCCCTTCTCATTCCTGTCATCTTTATCTGTTCTCTCTGCATAAGTAGGTATGCTTACAAAGAGCCACTTTAAAGGAAATATGCTTAGATCTCAATGGATGTCCCTTTTGGCACCGAAGATATATTTTAATGTATAGTAGCACATACTGTGGCAAAATAAAAAAAAGAAAAAAATAAAGAAACTTGCTCAAGTTCCCCAAGCCTTTGCTGTGAGCCAGAATAGATTAAGGAATTTCAATAAAGAGAAGGTTTTTCTTTGAAGTTTTTTATCTGAGTGTTGCTTAACTATGTGACTCTTGCGGACACCTAGCCACACATCTCAGAGGACAAAAGGAAAAGAAAGGAGCATGACATTTGCAGTTGTAGTGTAGCAGAACAAGCTGCAACCTAAATCATCTTCCTGACCTGGCAGGCAGGTAGAACTGTTGCACATACATTTAAACACTGCAACACCTTTACTTGCTCTCTCACAAGGACAAAAGAGGAAGGAAAAACTATATCTGACTTCTGTCTTTACAGAAGAAGTTTTGTCCAAAGTCTGCTTCTTAGCAGGAATCACAGCATTTCACTGACTGAGTGCTTTCTAACCCTAAAGCATCTTTCATTAAATGGAGAAATGCAGCAACTTATACCAGGCAGAATAAAGTTGCAACCTGCACTGATAATGCCTCTGTAATTCATGGTGCTTGAATCATTAGTTATGTAGGATCTGGCAAGTCAACAAGCCTTGCTCAAATTACAGAGTCTCATTAATTCTGCCTTTTATGAGTCTTTTTCTACCTAGTTTCAGGACATTTGGCCCATGTTCACAGTTCAGGAGCTAGAGGAACAACCTCCCAAAGAACTAAATACTTTACTGATTAAAAGCACAAAATCTGTCTGATAAGCCTATGTTTTTTGTGATATTTTTGGTACTTCCACAATGAACGCTAGGTCAAAAGAAGATCGTCAGAAACAAACAAAACATGAAGATATAGGACTTGGAGCTCATGTGCTTGTGCGAAATCCTGAAGAACATGGATTGTTTCTTTTAAGGGCAGCAGGTCATGACAGGCACAACCCTACTAGCAGCTCCACTTCAAAACTACTCAGAATGTAGCACTGGTCTCCAGCATTTCCTTTCCCTGTGTGTGTTCACTTTTCCACCTATAAACTGGAAAAGAGAAGATGGAATTTTTTTGTTTGGACCAAAGATTTAAGAACCAGGCACCACTGACTAAAGCCCATTTGCTTTCAAAATCCATGCATTCTCTTGTTAAGCTCTTTAGGTCACAGCTGCTGACCTTTATTTTATGTACTGCAAGGCTATTCCAAGCAAACCAACAGCTCTGTATGATGCTCTTTTACTAACAGAGCTGGACAGAAAAATGCCTGAGGTGACAACACTAGATGTTATTCAGGCATGGAGAACAAGTGCCTTTCCAGGGTTTCCCTCAAGAATTACTCTCTGGAGCACTCACACACCTGGCCTTGCCAGGGAGGTGTGGTACTGTGGGTGTTTCTCATGCCTGAAAGATGAGTCATAACTTCAGCCCACAAAAGTAAACCTAATGAAAGGTGAGATTTTTCTTTTCCTTGCCACCCTTTGACATGTTTCTGTGAGGATGCCGAGTTATTGGAACAAGTACAGCCAGGGAGCATCTGCTGTTGCTGTCCAACTATTGAGAGGAGCTCGTGCCAACACACATTTTACCTACAGGCACTTCTCCTTAGTAGTGCTGGATAATGCTTTGTAAATAAATAAATATACCAAAAGCACTTAGTCTTCATGGTGAATAAGACTAGAGGAAGCCACTGGAGACATAAACACTGGCACATGAAATTTTACTTGTGGCTGTCCATTCTAACATCCTGCCTCTGGCCTGAGCCATATTCTGAGTGTCTTAGGAAAAGAAACAAGAAAATCTGTTAGAGGTAAGGTCTCAGATATGCCACTCCTTAGAAGGCTTTTTAGTTGGTTTGGTTGGGTTTTTTTTTTTTTTTGTGGTGATCACTAGATGTTAAACTCTAAAGCTTGAAGCAGTGCTTCCAACTGAAAAGTTTGTTAGCATTAACAGCTGTAATTCTGGATATTCTAGTTATTTATACAAAAACTGTTCAATCCCTTGCTAAATCCTCTGGCCCCAGCAATGCCTTATGGCAGCCATTTTCACAGTGAAATCTTATCCATAGTCAGGCACTCCAAGGCTTGCTGCCACGGAGCTGGTTAACACAGCAGCTCTGCGGGCCTGAGGAGGCTCAGCACTCTCTGAGACTCTTTGCCTATAGGACACAATGAGATACCAAGAGCAATGCCATTCCATCAGCCCTGCTGGGAAGCAAGGTACAAAAACCAAGGCAGAGGTTGGCTTCTGTCCGCCAAATTAACTCAGAGTAATTTTGCTGTCTGCATCAGATGTCTACATCAGTATAGTCCTGTCCCCATTCCTGGCACTTAGAGCAGAACCCAAAGCTCTATCACATCTCTCAACAATCATGGTTGATCCAGGATTTCTGGGTTCCAAAATCCTCTTTAGTTAGGATGGTTGGCAAGCAGCCTATACTTGAGAAATAGAGCTACCGTTGAAGCAGTAAGCTTACAGCTTGGGCTCTAGGGCTTTATTTCAAAGTCAAATCAAAATAGACAAAGAGAAAGGTACTTCATTTTTGACTTGTCATAGAAAATTTAAATTTTTTGTCTCTCCTATTTTAAATGGAGCCAAGGTTTTAACTTCTTTTCAAAATTCAAGGTTTTAAACCTGTGCCAAATATATATTTGGAGTTCATGTAGTCATTCCTGTAGTACCTGCAGGACCAGTGAAAGCTGCACTTTGCCCTAAAGAAGTACAACTACAGCCAGGATTTTGTGCATGGACTTTGGAAGGCTTTCTATCAAAATAGGAGGTGAAAATGGAAAACTACGGACCACAGGCATGATGTGACACACACAAAGGTTTATCCTCATTATGATTTGCTATCACTACTGGCCACTGTTCAGAGACAATTAAAAGCAGCAAGTTGGTTTTGATGTGCCAGTTAAAAACTTGCTGCAGAGAGCCTGATGCAGTGCATAGACACACCTCTGCTGAAAAGAGTCAGAATTGGTTTGCATTTGAATCTCCCCTGGTGGACCACTACAGAACTCTATAACCATATGCCAGTACCATTTATAAAAAGACTCATTACCTGGGCAGCTTGTGAGAGGTTCTGTATTCTGACAGCATGCTGGCTGCACTAGCATTGTAAAAAAAAAGTAAACCAAGCATAGATCAACATTACTTATGATAGGTTAGGAGCTGTCAGGCCTCTGCACAATGCCAGAGTCTCACTTGCAATCTCCAGGGGCTGACTATTAAAAGTAGCCCATGAACAAATTCATGTGATGATTCTCTCAATATATATGTTTTAAAAAACCCCAACAAAACAAACCAAAAGTAATAAAATACTTGCCTTCATCAAGGAGAAATTCTGTATGAATTGAAGAGAGAAACAAAAGTAATATTTTCCCCAAATATTTTATGACATGACATATTTAGAAAGTCATCAGTGTAATATCTGAGGTGAATCTCCCAGACAGAATTAAGACACCTTAGACTATGCCAGCATAAGTATTTCTGGTGGTTTTGATGCTCTGCAAGGTTTCAGAGACAGCTGAAAATTGATAAATCTGGATGAAAAGAATGAAGCTTTTTTTAAAAAAGGAAATAAACCCACTTTGGATCATTTTTTGAAAGTCTTGTGACATTTAGACCAATTTCAAGATATCTCGAGAGAACACAGAAAGAAAACTCACAAGCTTTGAATACTTGGATTTGGCTGCCGTGGACAATTCCACTGGCTTTCGCATCATTATGGGATTCAGATCAAAATCAATCTCCTTGTTGCAAAAATCCTTCACAGGCTTAATCTGGCCAACCTGTGAACTGTGCCCCCTGTATTCAACAAGTACTGGCTTTCTTTCTGTCCTTTCACTCATTCTTGCCTTTCTCTCCCACAACTCCCTGCATCTGCTCTGTGACTCACCAATCTACCCACACAAACAAAACTCAGCAGCAGCAACAAAAAGAAAACTGCTTCTCGCACAAAGACTTTTTTTGCCACCTTATTTTCCCCTTGATTTCTCTCCCCTTCCACTATTGTTCACCATGTGCTTTGGTACCTCTGCTGACGTCCTGACTGCAAAAGGATTCTGAGACAAAAAAAAGTTGAGGCACCTCACTTCCACATTCCATACCTTACCCAATATAATTACCTCTATACCTATACCAGATGGCATAAGCTATCCTATTTATCCCTGCAGTGATGGTGATACTCTGTGACGGATGCTTTACAAAATAAAATGGGAAAAAAAAAAACCGAATCAAAACCCAAACACCAAAATCCACAAAAAAACTCTAAAAAAACATGACACTAAGACTAGAGACTGCTAAGGTGAGAAAAAGTACAATTATAAAATAGATAGATTTTAGTGCTTTCCAGAAACAGCATGGCAATATCTTCTCCCATTGACAAAACATCACCTACAGCAACATTTCTGTACAGGAATAGTAAACCCATGGTGACTTTGCTTCAGAAAGAACATTAGACTTTAAATCCTCCCTGAGCACATTTATGTTTAGCAGTTTAACACAGCCCTGGAACAGCACAACAAGGACTAGATGCATATCTACACATTTATACTTTGCAAATAACTTGTAAACTTTATTAATTTTGGAAGACAAGGCCAGGTATTTCACGCTTCCCAATTTAAAACATTCCTTGCAAGGGTTTGTTTATGACAGCGCTAGGGGAATTATCTATTTGTTTATATGTGAGTTGGCAAATTTTGACTCAAAGGAGGACATCACCTCTGTAGCCATCTGGAGGATGGAAAAACCACCATACAGGTAAAAAGCTGCAACCTTTCCTTGGGTTACCAATAGACAGTAGCCAATAGACAGTAACTCCAGGTTCATGTTCAACATGGATCAGACATTTGCATGAGATGGAGAGGGAGAACACCTTTTCAAAAGATGCAGGACATAATAGGCAGTGTTAAGAATGCTACCCATACGTACTCAGATCCAGACCCTAAAGGAATTCAGCAGAAAAATTGCATTTAACGGCATTATTCTTCTGGTAATGAGGAGAAAGAAGAGTGCCAAAAAACAGGTTGCAGCAATGGACACTGACTTCTTGTTCCATGCAGTTTTACTCATTTTCTCTGCCTGTTTATAAATCCAACAGCTGAAAAATCAGACCTTTCAATGGCCCATTTTCCCCTCTGACTTCACCTTTTTATGGTGTGCTTTTCTGACCTTCCACTGTAAAACCTGCTCTAGTTTGTACCACAATTCAGAGGTCTTGTCCTTCAGACCACACTTCTCAAAATAAATTCTCAGACTCGAGGAGGTAAAACCTTTGATTTCATCATCTGTGCTATTATATGATTTATATGTACATGCAAACCATTTCCAGGCAAGCATAATAAAATATAAATATTCAATAAATATAACCATAGGGGCTATTTTGTTGCATGGAAGCACATATTGATCAAATACCAATTATCACAAGCCTGAAAAGGATCTCCCATGACTAACTTCTCAAGAAGGAATAAAGGAGTCTGTGGCTCTGCCATGACTTTGGTCTCTCCAAAATATCTTTTCGTAATTCCAAAGTTGTGACACTATTTTGTGCATATACAGTTACTAAAGAGAAGGAAGAAGCTAGACATTAGGAAATAGGAGCCCCATCAAAAAAACCAACCAACCAACCAAAAAAAAAACCACACAAAAAAAACCAACCAACCAAAAAAAACCAACCCAAACCCAAACCAAAAAACCAACCAACCAAAACAAAACAAACAAACAAACAAACAAACCCCAAAAAAACCCCAAACCAAGGAAGACTAGCACTTAGTTAAGGGATTAAAAGAGCAGTCAATCCCCAAGCAAGAAAAGATAGATGACATTTTGTACTGCAGGGAAAATGGAGCTAAGAGGAAAACAAACAGCACCTGGTAAATGAGACACTGGGCATAGGAGTTCACTCAGGTCCACACTTGACAAAGGAACTCCAGATGAGACACTTGGCTACTGTCCATAGTCAAGGCACAGCAAACTTCAGGGAGCCTCAAGGAAGCATCCCTGTACTGCCCTAACCCCAGGCACAGTGAAAACTGAGGATCCTTAGATCCTTGTGTGCTGCATCATTTCATGTGTGGTGTTGTCATACATAATCATATAATTTTAAAGTCTAGGAACAGCAAGGAGATTGTTCCTTACAAAATGCAGCTTCATCAACAGACAAAATATGGGAATTGGGAAGCAGTTCTCTTTCCATTCCCTATATTCCCCCTTCCTGCTTTGTTTTACTTCCTCTCCATCTTCTGCTTAGAGATCATCCCACAGACCAAACCCAACATTAGATTCATGAAATGGAACTCTAGATTAATGAAAACAGCCCAGAAAGTAACTCAGAAATTTCCTTAAACATTTGAGATGAGGCATCAAGAAAAGAAAAATCCCTTTTGTCCTTTGCATCCCTCCAAGAAAAGCACATCATCATTAACTACCAAACACCATGCAAGCTTTTAGCCAAAAATAAGTTGATTGATATATTATGTGTTGGCTCATCTTATCTAAGCCTCATGAAACAAACTCCTTGCTGGTTTGGTTTTTTTTTTTTTCCACTATTGGAATTATTTCTATTATTTGCCTCAGTTTAGAAAAAAGCTAGTACAAATACAAACACAAACAACCCAGATACACTCCCTTAAACCACCAACAAATCATTAACTGAGCACGAAGTTAATAGCTTAAGAATATAAAGTATAATATATTGCAACAGCAGTGATAGAAAGAAAAAGATTTAAAGGGCATGGAACTATTAAAACTAGTTTTGAGAGAGCTCAATGTGAAATCAACCAGAAAATGATCATTCCACAACTATAAATACAAGTACTAAAAACAAAACAAAGTCTCTAGCTTTGTGAAAAAAAACCCCATAAATTAAAAAAAAAAAAAACCCAAACCAACACCCCCTAAACCATTTTAGGGGAAAGTATTTAATGCAGCTATAAAATAAGGGCTCTGATTTCTTTATAGTAAGTGTAGCTTTGATTGAGTTTGTGGAATTAAACACTAATGTTATTGTAAGTAAAACACAAGGAGCTGGAATTTGTGTTTGGCATATAATGAAGTGAGTCACAAAGCCAAAGGATGTGACATGCCTTTATATGGCTTAGTTAGGGTTACTTTTGATGCACTGTAAAATAAAAGTATTCTTTATGCAAAGATACAAAAATGATTGCAAATATGCATATAGAACTCAGAATCTAATATTCTTTATATATGCACAGTGACCTGTAAGTACAAATTAGCATGTATATTTGGGGGTTGAATGGACAGGTTTGATGTTCTCAATTACTTTGTACCAGACTGAAGGAATATATCATTTTAGTTTTGGGGTTTTTACAGGATTTTAGATGACCTACTGCAATTGATCATGCCTATGAAATAAACTGGCAATCAGAAAGCCAAGTTTTGCAAGATCTGACAATTTCAATCAACACTGCTATAGTCTTTGATGTTCTGGTTGAAGTTCTAGCTCCCAAAAGTTAGCAGTTATGTGAGATCTAAAATTTTTCTATAAAATTAACAATCATGTAAAAACACTCAAAACCCAACAGAACACAAATGAAAACACAAAGAAACAACACAAAATTCAAAACAACATATCACTTCAAATCACGACCCAGCAGGCACCTTGAAAACCAAAAATGAGAAAATACTTTAAAAGAAAATATACAGGTTGATATTTGATATCAAATTATCACTTGATAATTTGCTTTGATGTCCTGCATCTCACAACATAAACCCTCTGGAGAATTAACTTAAGACCATTAAATATTTGGGACTAGTGGTACCAGAACTCAGACCAGACATTAAATGACCCCGCCTAGAGACCTCACCCTGCACGATTTCCATCTCTCCTCTCCCCCTGTCAAAATCAACAGAGCCCAAGGTCTTTGTAAGCTGAGCCACCAGTTTATACAGATACTGCTAATGTAGTAAGACAGCAGTAGCATCCAAATTTGAGCCTCTGGGATAGGACTAGATTGAGTTTCAAATATACAGTGGCTCTAGGTGCATACTAACAGTTCTGTCATTTGTTCAGCTGTAATGGTAAAATGAGACACTACAGTTACTCTGAATTACTCTGTAATCTCAATCCTCTCGCACCCCTCTGCCTAGACTATCTTGCTGATTCCTCATCATGAACCAACAAAGCAGACAGGACACGTGTAAGGAATCTATGTGAGAGAAATCTAGTTGTAGCAAATTTCAGACTTAATTAAAAAATAAATTTAAAAGGCCAATAAAGCATATTGACTGGTGCCAAAGAGTCTAAACATATATATTAAGCAGTAGCAAGTAAAGCTCTCTAAATGATGAAACTGCCAGCCAGTGTATGAAAGCTACTGCAATGCACCCACATTGCAATTAATGTAGCTAAATGTCTGGTTCCAGACTCACTGTGGGTTGGCTGCTTGAAAAGCCAAACATAAAATAACTGGCGTTAAAATAAGGACAGCATTCACTATCAGCTGCATCAACATGACAGTGAAGACAGCAGAGAGAGAAAAGCCAAGAATCATTGAGTAAGAACAGTGAAAGGAGAGCTGCAAGAGTAAACAAGTGTCTTTGCTTTGTGTGGAAATGGAATGTCTCTTATGGAGACAACTTTGAACTTGATACAAATACTGGACAAACTGTGATGGTTCAGAAGAGCCACAGCCAATCCAGCATACAATTGTACTGTAGCTGCTCCATGTACTATTCTGAAATCTGCATTCCTTCTCCTTGCTAGCTATCCAATAGTGTTTTACTTTTCTGCAGGGAGAATCTAGTCTGCACCTGTTGTTACTAATTATAATTTCAAATATGAATTGAAAAGGACAAGGATATATTGGTAGAAAGCCTACTGCAAAGATTTAATATCCTGTGTAGACATATTTGTGCAAACTGACGTGCACTAACACTCTGCTGCATGTTTGGTCACACTGTGTGTGGGCCTTTGTGAATCTAAGTGGTCCTGGAATGACTCTGTGAAATCAAATTGGTTACCCACAGGTTTCTAGAGGAGATTATACTTAAGTGGTTTCTCTTTTGGGTTTAAGGATATACAAGTGATGATATTATCAGTGCAAGTAATGATGTAGAGTATTCTATAGGCAAAGAGTATTCCTACCTAGTTCATCAGCATGCCATGGTGAAAGACTGGAACAGAGGCCATTAGCACATAAAGATCCGAACCTCTCACTGGGATACACCCAAATAACCCCATACTGGGAGCTGTAACACTTGGAAAGAGTGATCAGAGAGATCACAGGAACAGCTTTCTCCTGTGCCTTCACATAAGGACCTGCTTTACAAAAAATCACTAACAGCACTAATAGTGAATCAAGGACCTGCTGAGTACATTTTAACTGCTCTTCAGTGCTTTGATGCCGAACACTTCCTGCAGAAAAAAGGAGGAAGTATGCTGATAAGATGAATACATCTCACTACCCTCTGCACATAACCAAGTGGCATTAAAA
>VWYP01006844.1:355139-406565 GCA_013400435.1 Pycnonotus jocosus | reverse complement strand
AAAAAAAAAAAAGTAGAAAAAAGGGAACCAAATTCCCTTTGACTGAGAGGTCTGGCACATATGATCTGAACTCAACTGCAACAGCAATTGGTTTCCATGCAGAGGTTGGAAGAAACCTCTGGCTATCATCTTGTCCAAACCCCAACTCAAGCAGGGTCACCTAGAGCCAGCTGCTCAGCCCCATGTCCAGATTGCTTCTACATATCTCTAGGGAGAGACCCCCAGGGCAACCTGTGTGACCACTCAATCACCGTCACAGTAAGAAAAGTGCTCAGAGGGAACTTCCTGTGTTTCAGTTTGTGCCCATTCCCTCTGCTCCTGTCATTGGGCACCACTGAAAATAACCTGGCTCTAATCCTCTTCCCTCCCTCCCTTCAGGGGTTTTTATACTTTGATGTGACCCCCAAGCTTTCCTTTCTCCAATCTAAAAGACATCTCAACAATCTTTCTTAAAGCTGGGTGTAAGCCATCACACATTTCCACTACCTACACACATATATGTATTTGGATGTAAACTGGGACCAATTCATTTAATATTTCATCCAACACACATGGTCATGACCCATACTGGAGACTTTGCTAACTTATCTGTGGGACTATTTGTGATTCAGACTGGGTAGATAATGGGATTTTACATTTAAATATCCTTACATGGAACTAATTCATTTGTTAAATTGCTTATGTACAAATGTGAATATTACCATTTCAACTAGTTCCACTTCCTAAAATTAGCAGAATATAAATACATTTCTTTCACACAAAGTTATTCCAAAATATCTGTTAGTACATGGTAAGGAAGAGCTATTGCATGATAAAGTACATACAAAAGACCTTGATCCTGGGACCAAAATGTCTATCTAGACACCTATGGCAAGATAGAGTCCTCCAGGTGAAAATATTTCAGCTAATAGCTGAATCTAATACGTTGTTAGTGGAAGACAAAATATAAACATACAGGTTTTAAGTTGCAAAGATGATTTTCCAAATATTGGTTTCATGAATCATTGCTAATATCACTGCCTGCCTTTGCCCACAATTGTGCAGGCCTCTGAACCACAGATCTCAACCCTTTGTGTGCTGCCTGATAGCATTCTATCAGTGTCTTCTATAAGGTTTAAAAAATACCCTACAACTCTTCTAAAGTGGTTTCCAATTCTTTAAATAAAGTAGACTCAAGCAGAAGCCTGGAAAGAGTCTGTATTTGAAGTTTGATTACAGTTCAACTTCAGGAAATTTAAACCAATTTAGTTAGCAAGACAATTACACATAAGTGCTAATTCAATTATGAACAGGGATTTTTTTCAGTGTACTCTACAGCACCTTGAAGCAAATTTGAACTTATACAAAAGTGGGCATTCCCAAACTAAACATCCACTATCTGAATTCCAAATTTAAATCTGATTAGAGTTCAACTAATGTCATAGCCTTATGGAAGCATATCTTTCCTTCCACCTCTTAAACTACACAAATCCATTCTTCTTCATCTTTGATTCCATAAATTCAGTCAAGTTACTACCTGAATTTACGAAAGCACTTAATGTTAACAGGTGTGGGTTTGTTTGTCTCACTAGGAAAACACTGCCTCTTGAGGCAAATGGCATGAAAGATGTCCAGAGAAGTCTAACAATTAATTTCTCTGGCAGTGTACAGCCAAGCTCTCTCCACTCTCCAAGCTTAGAAAAAGTCTTGGCTCAATAAATTGGTCAGACTTGGAATCAGTCATTTACACCTCTGGCTTCATCACCATTGGTGGAGCTCTGTTTGTTTTCTGAGTATGACCTATTGGACATCTGACTTTAAAAGCTGGCCTCACCACACTTTGAGCTATATGCTATGTAGAAAGCACTAATGTTTTTCAGGAAGCCCCAGACTTCCCACAGGAATACCAACCCAAATTCTGCATGAGCAGCTCCTGCCTGGGAGGTGAAGGATTAGCTTATACCAGTGCAGCTGATCCCACTCAGGGCTGGTACATCATCTTACTTAGCCACAAGAGCAGAAACACAGAACAGACAAGCATTTCAACACTTCTGGCTAGGGGATCTTGCCCTCAACACACATACTGATGCTTGTACATGGTCTCCTGGCTGTCTATACTCCTGTCCATCTGTTGGGATGGCATGACGCCAGCTAACAAGGTAGCACGCCAGCCTCACTAGCACAAATGTGCCAAATAAAGATAGGTTCTTTTGAATGCACTGCGCTCAGAAGACAGCAAGAGCCACATTCCCACTAAAGACAGATAGCTAGAAGCTTCTACGTGTCCTTAGCATTTCTAAAGTTACTTTAGGTTTGATCTCCCTTTTATTTTTGATATTCAAAGCACCTTTCCAAACATGGAAGTCTTAACAAAGTTGTTAAATTGTTAAATTGCCAGGCAAAGCAGGCAGTATTTTAAGAGACTCACTGGTAAGACCATTGCATGCCTGCAGGAGGACCAGTCCCTGCATCTATGCACCATGCTAAAATCCTTAGGAAAGAGCTTTTCCCTCTACAATCTGCACATTTCTTCACTGTTTTCTTTCTAATTGACTCTACTTCTTCATATTTTAAGAGCAGCTCTTTTCATTGAAGAAAACTGTGATTTTTCAAGCCCTTATTAGACTCTTAAAAAGAACCGGAGTTCTTGCTGTTGGTAAGTATATAGGAAACCCTTCACATCCAGTAGTACTCCTCCAACTTCAATTTTGTTGTATCCATAAAAGAAGAAACTTCCCTATGTAGACTAATTTAGGGCGGTGGAGAAATGAAGACTCCCTCTCTTTGGAAGTTCACGCGTGCTCACGAACCACACAGCCTCAGTTCCCCAAGACCAATGAGCCAGAAGAGCCACAATAGACAGGGTTTAAGAAGCCAGACAGTTTGTCAGCTCTAGCCACTACTGAGCACTCTGGAAATACTGAGAATTCTCTCCTGAAAAGTTTTATGACTAAGGTGTGTATTTGCCATATAAAAAAAGTTGGCCAAAATTTGAGTCAGGGTGAGGGAAAGGGAAGGAAAGGGATTTAGGTAATCGACATTGTTAAAAAGAAGCAGGGAAATGGAAAAGACAGTAAAGGCCTAAGCAAAGCAAACAGAAGCAACATGAATTGATCTCCCCAGGTTAATATTCAATCCATCACAAAGATGCTCCAGCAGCCACAGAAAATTACAGAAAAATTGGTTTTACTTTAAGAAGCAAAGCTCAGACAAAGCTACTTGTACACTTCCAAAGGTCTTTTCTCAGCAGTTATTTGTCTGAGCAGTACCAGCTGAGTTTACCAGTGAGTAAAGATTTAGTGAGCATGGGCATCCTTCATGCTTTTGCTCAAGTATTGAGACCATGCTCCCCAGCCACCTCACAGATGGCCCCATGAAGGGACAGAATCAGAGGAATGTGTGTCTCACAAAACAGTTGACTGACAAACCAAGGGTCCTGCCTGCCTCTATCTGTATCAAGTCCCTAGAAACATAACATGAACAAGACATTCATCCTTTTCTGAAGTCATCACAGTGGTGGAGCCTTCTCTTCTCAGGTCAGTTTAGCCCAGTTATTTAACTGCTTTTGATACTGGCACACTGCTGGACTGGGCTCAGGTAGAGACCATGTTATATGCTTCATGACTCCAAAGTGAAAGAACAAGTTTCACCCTACCCTTTCCCCTACAGACATTCTGCCCTGTGAGCAAAAATAAAAGACCTGACTCTTACCCTTTAGTGCAGTTTGTCACTAGCAGCCCTAAACAGGGGTCATACTCAGAAGCATCATTTTTGATGTCAATAGAGTATGTGCTGGTGAGGGGAAATGCAGGACGTGGAGACAGGCAGATCTGGGAGAGGTGTGCAATAGTAAACACAGCCAGCATGAAGGTAACCATCTGCTGGGAGGCTATTCTGACACATAAAATACTGAACAAGCATGAATGAAACGCAGCAAACCCCACCCAAGCACCAGACACAATCAAATCTGACCCTCTTGAAATTTTTATTTGAGTTAATGTTACCTTTTAATAACCTTTCACTGCTCTCTGCAAAGATAACAGGTGTCATTAAAACAGCTGTCACCGTGCCAATCTTCCCTGAGACACCTATTTATTTGGATCTTTCAAGAGAAACATAAATGAAATCAGTCATTCTGTATTAGAGGGTTCCCAGGGACAGTTAGTTGATTGGCATCTCTTACTAGTGGGCAAGTCACTGCAAGACACTTGTGGAAGGCAGCGTTTTCCCTGAAGTCTTGATGCTTTAACATCTGACAGGAATGTGTATATATGTATAGATTGATTTTTTTTCTTCTTTTTTTTTTTCCTTTGTTTTTTTTTGATGAATGATATTCTGTGAAATATCAGAGAGAAAAATGTCAGACATACATTGCATAGCAATCGAGGGCTAATGAAGATCCAGGTATTAAATCAATTAAGAAGTATCAAAAGCTACCTAATCATCAAGGAACAAAATTGGCACCACAATATGTAGTGAGTATGGGAAAGCCTAATTTACTAAACATACCCTGCAGTCACATAATTGCATGTAATTTTACCAGCATAATTAACTAATTTAATTACCACTTCTCAAGTGCATCAATTATTGACATTACAGAGTTTTCAGACAGCAGAATTACTGTGTGGTACATTCAGAGAATGCAAAATGCTTTGTACGCCTATTTTCCAGTCACAGTCAACAACTGAGGGAACACAAGCAGCAAAGGAGAAGGAATTACAAGTGCACCACACAGAGCACAGTTTAGCAGTCAGGTTTAAGAGATGAACTAGATAAAACCATTTTTATGTGGGACTGAAAAGTCAACAGTTAATAACAGGAGAGACCAAGAAGACAAAACCTAAGCATAGTACTAAACCAGACAACTCTTATTTCTGAACAGCAAGGTCTAGTTTAAAGCTAAACTACCCAGGAGGGAATAAGCTCTTTGAGATCTACCAGCCACCCTTATCTCTCAGCCAAGGGCTTGATCTTACAGTAATATCTCAAGGATGTACAGGTGCACCAAGCTCCGTTGGCCTCACTAAAAAGTCATAAAGGTGTTAGGTCTGTCTGCACAAGTCTCAAAGAAGAATCAGAGCCCAAAGAGACTCAGACTAGGATGTGATAAGAAACAGTATATGCTTGAATAAAACCCAAGATGGGCCGGGGGGGTGTGTGTCTCTGTGTGTGAAAATACAAAGATAAAGTATGGATGCATTCTTATTAATTAAAATGTAGCTTTGCCATGTGGGATCATTACTCAGACTTGAAGAACTATTGATCCTCCCACTTAATGTTTAGACACTTTATGTAAATCTTTGCATAAACCTCTTTTGTTTCAGCAATGAGCTTTTCAAAGTCAAGAGAGATGTCAGCATCTGCTCCCTATGGAGTCTTAAGAGTCAGTGTCAGTAAAAAATGGGCAGCGTCAGTGAAAATTATGCCCTGTGTCAGTAGATTTGTTAACAGGGTGGTCGGAAACCCTGGGAGCTGTGGTGTCATTTTCTTCTCCTGTTGCCCTCTTGTACTTGACCTTTGCACAGCTGTTTCACAGTATCTGAAGATGGCTGAACTGTGAAATAGTGATTACAGGAAAGGGGGCATTTTAATGAGAAAATACAACCCAGAACAAGAAAAGGGCATTCTTTCGAATGCCAACCGAGATCTTTAAAATCTTTTTTGTCTTTCAGATGCAATTAAGAACAATCATGACAACCCCCCTTTTAAATCAAATGCCAATATTAAGTTACCCTTCTTAAGGTCATGAAAGCTTACTGGATTCATTGTGGTGATTATAACAAGCCAGCAGAGACACTTTGTTAACATAAAAGCCCAAATAGATCATCAACAGCCAGAAGAACCAAGTGAGGACTGTTCCTCCCTTAAGTAGCTCCACAGAGATGGTGCTATAAACCTGTTGCAGTCTGTCTCTGTGAGGGCCTTTTGTGGATCCAGCTCAGGAAAAACTTATTCATATGTTTAAATTTAAGCAATGGCTTAAGTTGAGCCACTCACTTGAAGTATTGCAGACAAGCACTTATTTTGCTAGAGATAATCAAACTGGTTTGGTGCAGGTGGTAGTAATGAAACTTCCTGCATCCTCCAAAAGTGCAAGAGATCCCTTGATTCTTCTTCAATGATTTCTATGCAACAGCAAGACACAACCTAACACTATAAGGACTCCGGACTTGAAACCACAACATGAAAAATCAAGACAGTGAGAAAAAGCACACGTTGTGATCATGGGCAGCAGAAGGAAAAGAATGGAAGAGGAAGGAGACCACAAGTTTTTCAGAGACAAGATGAGTTTCTGTAAGCAAACCTGATGAATGATGCTCTTCATGCTGCTCGTTCTGCAGGCTGCTCCCTGCACACCTGCCACGTGGCTGCTATCAGTAAAAGCAATTCCAGTAATGACATTGATGTGTGAGGGGCCTGCACTTGTGAGACACCGGGCCTAAAACATTATTCATTGAAGTTGTAAGTGGGTGGTGGAACTTAACCTGCCAGCTGAATTAGTGCATATAAATGAGCATAAACAGACAGCAAAAAGAGTGGATGAGTCAGTAGTATCAGAAAGGAAGAAAAGATAAAAAACCTCTTCATACACTGTCAGCCCTAGCAGGGATTGCCACACTACTCCAGCCTTCAAACATCCTCTCAAGTGACTGCACAAACTGTAAAAGAGTTGTGTTTTTGTCAAACACCAATAAAAGTTACCCATCTAGGGTGTATGCATTCTACTGTGTGTACTTAGTAGTCTGAAATACAAATTGTTAATAAGGTAAGTTATACATTACACAGACATCTGTATTTCAGACTGAAAAGACATGTACTGAACAAACTAGTGGAAGCATCATCCCACACACATGCCATACACCCTGCAAGTGGTGTGGCCTGTCATATATTATTTGTGCAATCACTGATCTCAAACTCTGTCAAGATGGGAGAGTTTGGGGTTGGTCACAAATAAGGCTTTAACATGCTTCCCTCACAGCTTGCAAACAGAGCTGCCTACTTTCCTATTTCACAGAAACTAAGGAGTGAAATTGGAAGCAGACATTAGTGCTCATCAGTAATGTAGCATCCCTCTACCTGAACTGGAGATCAGACAGATTATTTGGAGAGAATAAGATGCTTTCTAAGTTGTTCTTGCCAAGACTTTACTTGAAACCCTTTTGTCAGCCTCTCTTCTCAAACAGATTAGTTCACATGAGCTTCTTCATATTCCATGACCTTCTTGCATATTCCATGACCTTTTGACAGAGCCTAGAAGTTTGGTGACCTCTCTAGGAAGACCTTACTGCCAGTAGCAATGGAAATCCATAACTCACCCAGATACTATCACCTCCAAGGTATCACCAAGGTTAAATCATATTCAGCCTTAATTCTGAGTCTGGTAATTTGGACAAAACAGTTTTTCTCCTCTGCTGCATTCCCATGTTTCCTAGATGCTTCAGCACCACTTCAACATGGAATGCAGCACTGCAGATACAGATGGGAACAAAGCAAGAAGGGCAGCACAACACTGTGAAAGGTGCATGACCAAGAATAGCTAACCATCTGGCTTTCCTCCCTGGCATTGGTAGGATACTGGTTTTCCCTTGCTATCGTATGAGGAGTGAAAATAGGTTGAATGTCCTCTATTACCACATATTTGTGAACCAGTGTGCAAAAATTACCCAAAAGGATGCATAATATAATTTCATAGTGCTCCCCTAATTTTTTATACACAGAAAATCTGTTTTGAGCTGCTGTGGACCTCTTTTCCATAGTGGAACTTCAGTGTAATTGCCATCCGTTCACCACACCAGGGTTGCCAAGCAAGGGGCAGCCTGCACACCACATATGTTACCAACACACAGTAGAAGGCAAGGAGGGCAGAACTGAGCCTGACAGCTCCAACAGAGACCTTCAACCAACCCAAGCCAACACAGATGTCCCAGCAAGATAAGTATTGTTAGCTAATTCTGTCAGTTTCACACTGGGGAGATGGAGAGGAAAAACATCAAAGTCAATATAATTCAGTAAATGTAAGGAGAGGGGGAAGTTCTCTGTGTCCCACAGAGTACCTTCATCCCATACAACATAATGTTTTGGCAGATGAGAAACAACAGAAACAGAATTAAGAACTTGTGTTCCTTACATACAAGTGAGCAGGGCTCCACCACGTCTGTTACATTTGCACAGCACGTGAAACCATTCCCCTTTCCACTTGGTGCTCTTCTAGGGTCAGCTTAAAAAGAGGTGAATGCAATTAGGCCTGAATTCACCCAGCAAGAACAACCAAAATATGAGGGAAAGATGACAACCACTGGCAAGGGTTTGATATTATCTTGTATTAGATACCCCAAAAGCCACTCTGTAATGATTCAAAATGGAATCACACTGGTTACAGAAACGCACCCAGGCTTTCGTTGGAAATGAAAGCATCTGCAACTTTTCAAATGCCTATAACAAAGGGAAGAAAGAGAAAGGTGAAAATGGTAAGTAGAAAACAGAAGTTAGGCATTGTAGAAAATGGAGAAGGGAAACAAAAAGACAATACCAGTATCCAACAGAGCCAAAGGACTAGAACAAATAATATGAAGTTCATTAGGAACAGAAGGACCCTTCACAATGACACTAATCTATTACTGGATGGAGAAAGTTGTTTTGTGAGCAATAATAGCAAAAAGACAGAAATCCTAGAAAAAAGCCAGGTGATCTAACACTGCTAAACAAACCAAAACCAAATTTCCTAAGTAGGCCCTGCATGCCAGAGAAAAATCATGGTCCTTCCACTGTCTAGTTAAAATAGAAGAACAAAGCAAGATTTAGTTTATAGCATTGTAAATGGGAAGTAAAATGGAAGACTTAGTAACTAAATACAGCAAAGGCGAAATATGATTGAAAGCCAAATTAAAGCTTGAAAGATGCAGAAAATAAACCTCAAATAAAACTGAGATTCTTATATTGAATTTTGCAAGTATTTAACCCACTGGCTAGTTCACTGTTTAACAAATGCTTCACCATTCACGTTCCTTCCTCTCATGGACTAGCATGACCCAGGGAGAGATTACAGTGCACATGCTGATTTATACTGGCAGGAAATTTGGCCCTCCGGGTTTTGGGAAGAACTGTGTTTTATTCCTATTTTTGTTCCCTTACAAAGATGAAAGAGAAGAAGAATTCAGAACCTGTTCCAAAGGTGCAGGTGCTCTGTGCGGTTCTGCTGGGGGGTGGGCAATATTGGCAGAACCTCCTCACCACTGCTACATCAATACCACACCTTGGCTCATCAACCAGTGAGACCAGCTGCAGGAGAGACAGTTAGGAAGCTTCCTTTTACACTAGTCCAGACATTTCCTTTGCACTACCAATTAACTACCCACAACACAGGAAAGCTTATCAGCAACATCAAAGAATGCATTCCTCAGTAACACACACGGTATGGCAGATAACATCTCTGGCTGCATCAGATTTTCTAATTAAGCATGCGGGAGTGGGGAAAAGAGTGGGGGGGGGGGCAGTGAGGCAGTTTAAAAAAAAAACAACTGAAATACAGGTGCCATTAGCAATCTGCTGTCTGCTGAGCTGCGCTGTTCTGGGGCCTCACTTCCCAGAGTGTCTTTTTTGTCTCTGTCTCTGTAGGGAAGACACCATCAGTGTGGCAAGGTGAAGAAATAGCACAATGATTGTACGTTTGCTTTATATACCTACTGTCTCACAGTTAAAAACAAAAAAGAGAACGGATATGGGTTTCGTCAAAAGACCATGTTGCTTTAAAAAACAAAAGGCAAATGGAAGAAGCAAATGACTGAAATGCAATAGGTTGAATTGCCTATTAAAACAGTTGAACAAAAAACTCACTATAAGAATTTACTAGCTTAATTCGGCTCTCCAATCTCCTGTTCTAAAATTCACTTGAAAGTGTTCAATTGAGTTGAGAGCAAATCTGTTTCAACGCTCTGCAAGTGCAAGTACAGACAGTTCAATATTTTCTTTTTAAGCTCTGTCAGAGTTAATTGAGACTATTTACACTCTTTCTTGTTTCCTGAATGAAAGAACACACATGCACTTTCAGCACAAATAATTTCAGCACAGAATTAAAAAAATCGGTGTCTTTATGTATTTGTGCTGGCAAAACTTGACAGCAGGAATATTTGCAGGAAGCAAACACAAAGACTTCTCTACAGATGAAGCAAATTAATTTTCAGATTGAACATTCACAAAAACATCGTCCAGCTACAGACAGATCATTACACTGAAGTATGAACAGTGAAAAATTAATGACAGAAAATATGCAGTGCCTACTTTGAAAACCTCAAATCGGGCAAATCACCTTAGGTCTTGTGATTGTAGTAGCTGCATTAATTGCTCAAGATCTGGTTCCTAAATAAACTTCTCTGCATGGAAAACAACTCTTTGTTTCATTATTAAATCCTAATGTGAACTGATAGTGCTATACAAAACAACCTTCTCTTGAAATTCCAGTAGCAGCTCAGTTGAGTTCAGCTTGGAACAGGCAACCTGCATTATTCTGGTTTATATACAGGTACCTGTCACATGCTGCTTTTTGTTGCCTTTAAAAAAGAGTTAATATTTGGCTAATATGTTTATCTTTGCATAGCATTACTGTCTGTGTGCAGGAAAGAAAGAAACAGCTGTTGCAAGCCTAACCCTTACTCATTAATCTTTCATCATCTTGGGACTTCCAGCATTGTATTCTGTATTACAGCACCAGCTTTCTATTCAGCAGTGGTATCTGAGAGCAAATTCCCAGCAAAGCTGCCATTTTCACTTGCCAGGTCCACTTGTACTGAACCTGGACCCTGAGGGTCCACACACCCGGTCACCCAGCAGAGGCTGGGGTGTGAGCTAGGTGGTATTTCTACCTTGCCAAGGCTTGCAGAATCTGTGTGCCGGCAGCTGCTTCTTTCAAAGGGAACAGGAGGCTTCCCAGTGCAATATTTCCTTCTGGTAGCACAAGGAGCAATTTCAATTCCCATGCTTTAAACTGATGTTCTGAGTTCTGCTCTGACTTAACCACTTGGCAAAAATTCTGAACCTTGAAGTGCCCAGGTTACACCCAGAAACTTTCAGATTCAGCAGCAGAGGACTATCTCCTCCTCCTGTTGCAATGGTCTCATAGTTGGCTGATTTTCTTCGCAGCCTCCTTTTGGATGTATGCCCAAATCCACAGATGTGCACAGGAGGTAGATGGCACTAGAGGTGCCCTTAAGCACCTCAGCTGTTACTTCACACTGCCTCCCAGGTGTTATTAGTAGAAAACATGCATTGTAGAAACCTCAGTAGGATTCTCTTTATACCATCCTTGTTTTAAATCTTTATGAATTTACAGGAAACAGAGCCAATGGGTATTAGGGAGTCAGAGCTCTATGGCTTTCTCCTTCCCTCTGCATTAGACTATATTTTTATAATCATGCAGTAAAGCATGTATTAGTCTCAGAAAGCTGTTTCTAGTGTGTCAACTTTGTCTGCTGTAGTAAAGTCACCAGTCTGGCCAGCAAACACTGTTTTGCCCAGCTGACCATGCAGCATCATGCACAGCTTGGCTCTGCCTTCTGCCACCTGTCTTTGGGCACTCAGGCCACAGGCATCAGACAGGAAAGACTGCCCAATCTAGCCACACCTATGCTGCAGACAAATGCCATCCAATGCCTCATGGACTGTCTTTAAGCAATTCTGGATGGGTCTGTGCCCAAGCCATCACTGTTGCACTGACTTACGTATGAAATAAATACAGTGAGAGAATTTAATTCCTCACATCATGTTCTCATGCTAGGGAAGGACCTGTGGTGTTACTGATTGGGTCCCTCACCACCATTACCACATCTGCACACACCAGTACAAGCATAGGCTGGGCCACATTTAAAAGTAGTGCGAGGTAGTCAGGACTACAATTATTTGGTATTTCTTTTTCTATTTCTTTTTCTTCCAGAAGAAGCAAGCCTGTAGAATTTTTGATCCTTTCACAGTGCACTTTACAAATTATTTGTGCAAGCATACATGCAGACCATATACACCATCACTGTGTGTTGTGAAATTGCTAATTCGTATAGCACTCATATCAACAGAATTAAGAACAAGACTGAACTCATAAAATGGATAACATGGTCCCATCCAGATGTTGATATCTGTATTAACTTTTGTTTGGTTTACTCCTGTCCTCCATGGCATTTTTTCCTTTTGGTCATCAGCCTCAGCAGAACCACAGGGCATTCTTAGGTAGCCAGTAAATGCAAACTAATTTTCACACTAAAAAGGGAATAGGGTAAAAAGCACCAATACCTTGTTATTATTTGTACAAAGCATGTTACTCCTGTTTACCTCATCTGCCTTTAATAGGTTGCCTTCAACTCCCTCCACAGAGCTACAAATTCTCATGTTAAACACGGAAGCTCCTGACAGCTCTCTCTTTCCTAGGGCAAGATTGCTCAACTAACAATAACTAAGATACCTTTTGACAAGTGCAGCTAAGAGCCAGCAAAGCTTAGTCAATCTACATCAGTCTGCCTTGGCACCTTTCTTTCAGTTTCATATCTAAACACTGGATGCCAAAGTGTCTTGCAATAATTGTAGAAAATTGTAAAAAGGGAAATAAATGCAAAAGCAGAAATCATATTAATCAGTTGAAGGAAAATACTTTTCCAACTACAGTTGTAGCTGAAACCCATAAATTAGATGACTGGAGTAATAAGACATGTGAAATGGCTTTTAAGTCCACTACCAGCTCCATGCAATAAATTTCAAATGACATCCAGGCTTTTAGTGGAGGGGATGATTTATTGCAGTCTGCAGGAGGAGAGCTTTCATGGATTATCTCTAAAGTGGCAAAACTCTATTCTGAATTTTTCAAAATTAGTGCAGCTCAGTGAATGTCACTGACAAGCAAATCCAAAAGCACTTTAACAGAAAATTGTAAGAAAAATAGCAAACATACTTTAGAACGTCCACAGACTTTTCCAAGGGAACTACATCTTGTCTTTTTCTCAGGCTTTTCCTTGCTGCATGTGTTGTTCACCTGGGCTTCCTACAAACAGAGGTATTTCACGAGTGAACTTTCTACGTCTTCTGATGCTAAAAGTGTTCAGAACTGTTTGGGAAACAGTGCAAGCTTCTTTCTGAACCTATAAACCTAGAGATACCATTTCTTCTTTGTTTAACCATTAGGGTATGAGAGTGAAATACTGACCATAGAAATGCTCTCCAAAGGCAGCCCAGAGCCTACACGGTTCTGCATCCTTCAGGCATGCAGAAAAATACCTATTTCCTCTCTGCTGGTAAATGGAATTTGGGAAAATGTGTCTCCACTGGAATCATGGAGTACCATAACATCAATGTACTGGAGCTGTGATGCTCACTGCAGGGCTCCTGAATTGCACCTGACTACCAGAGTGTTGCACAGTGTGCTGGCTCTGCTCTCCCTGGGGTAAAGGTGGCTGGTAGGAGCCCTGGGATTTTGTCACAACTACATACCCTGGTACACTCTTATTCAGCACTAAAAGAGTAATGGTGTCTAAGGAAAGGATGTTACAGGAGACAGGCACAATCCTCTTCAAGAGGCAGAGACGTACTTTGGCTAAAAGCTGTTAGACACAGTCCCCTAATTTTGATTGCTTTGCAGGCTACTGATAGTGAATAATTCTGGTAATTCTCAATACATGGAACACTGAATTTGCAAACCAATGGCAGTTAAAACTAGGGTATGCATGTGTTAAGCAATGGAAACATTACATACGGAAAACATCTTACACTTTCCTGACACCTTTCACCCAGACTAGTTCTAAAATATTTTATGAACTGAGCAGAGATCTAATTTCACTGGCATTCAGAGTAGAAAGTGAAGATCTATGCTCTATCCAATTTGTTTATATAGGAAATGTACAGTGGTGTGATTTAGTCTCCCAGAAGAGAACGCAAGACAATACACCAAGACTAACAGCTCTGCTTGTACATGACTGTTAATGATGCTTTGGTTTTCATTAGAATATTTCCTTCTGAAGACTAGCCATTAGCTTTTTAAAGCATGAATTCAGCACTGACCTGGATTAAGAGTGGTATTTCATTGACTCCACAGTACTTACAGATGTGATGTTTCTCCTGCAAATCACCTATCCAAAATCCAATTCTTAGTTTATGGGGATTTCTGGAAGCAATAAGGCATTCACGCAAACATTTTTTAAAGTGAAGTCCATCCTAACTTGGAGCATAACCTACATTATAACGCAGCTGGACAAAACTGATTCACAATTTTACTATCCAACCCATTTTCATATATTGGCGGTGTTTTTGTGGTTTGGATTTTGTTTGGTTTTGTTTGGGGTTTTTGGTTGGTTTGGGGTTTTTTGGCAGGAGGCAGAGTAAGAGTAGAACAGAGCATCTTTGATGAAGCTAATCACAGATATTATCTTAGTTTTCTAGATAGAAACAGAACAATAACCCAGTGGAAGTACTGACTTAAGAGTTGCTGGCAGGCCAATGACAAAGCCCAAAACATAACACTGGTTTTCACACAAGTGCTTTAAACAATCCAATACACTGCAGATAGCACTGATTATAAAGTATGAGATACTTTTTAAATTATATGTCTTTTAAAATCTATCCCTACCTGTGTTCAAGCAAAGCCAGACATGTACTCCTCTTAATTCTTAGCTAAGGGTATCTAGACACATAATAAACGTAAGTCTTACTCTGCACTCCATGTAACACAAGCCACAAAAATACACTGAAATCTTTCAGTGATGACAACTACTCTTCTTCATCAAGTATAGACAAAACTCAGAAGAAATCTCTTCTGCTGCCATCACGTAATAACCATGTAATTTCCCAAAAGCTCACAGTCAGAATTATAGGACTTAGTGCAGCAAAAATCAACTTCTATCTATTTTTTTGTAGACACAAGATAGAAGACATTTGCTCTGACTGAGCAAGTGTCATTCGGTGACGTGCCCAGCTGAACATCCAATACTAAACAGCTCTTACAGGTTTTTAAGTGTTAAATTGCAAACGTTCACAAGAGGAAAAAATGGACTCCATTATGGATGAAGACATAAGCACATTGCTACTGTCTACTTCAAATATTTTAAGTAAATTACAGGCTGGGTGTCCAGCACTTTCCAGATTTTGATCATGTGTATATCCTATATTTTAGGCATCATAGAGAAACCATGTTTCAAATAGTGGCAAAGTGATGATAAATGACAGAGTACTTAGCAGTATTGTGGCATAAACAAGCTTGTTCTATTTTATGGAAAATAAAGGGAGAAAAATAACTTTGGTATTGTTTCCCCATGTCTTTAAAAAAAATATATATCTGTAAATTTCAAGAAGAAGTTGCACAAAGAAAACAACTTACATCAATTGTTTATGTATGCATATGGAAATGCTTGCAGAAGGCTTTCCTTCTGACCTGTGCATAGAGCTTCATTTGCAGCTATTCTGTAGAATTCTACACCAGTTTCATCCTCCAAACCAAAATCCCCTACTACAGACTGGCTTTATAGATGGGACCATGCCTAGAGAAACATTACAGTAAGCAGATAACAGAAGGCTCTCGCCTTACATGTCTAACTCCCTTTCTCATTAGTGGGCAATGTGCCTGCACAGGCAGGAAAATTTATCTCAAAGTCTGTGAGAAATCAGTCAGATTTAATCTGCTCTATGTAAAATACACAGCCAACACTGATTAAATGAGCAATGGAGTGCTCTTTCAATAGTGTATCAATGCTTTTCAGCATATAGGCATGGACAGAGAGTTTAGAATTATAAATGAAGGAGAAACATGACTTATACTTTCAGTCATTGTAAGAATTCACAGTAAAATATGAATAAAATGATGTGGCTTCCTTTCCCATTCCTTTTCCACATGTTCATTAACATATTTCACTGCCCATTCATATTATGTGAAACAATTTGGGGTGCAAAGAGTTTTATGCACACTGCTGTGTCATTTTGAAACCCTCCATAATAAAGCTTGGACAGCAGTTCTGTACCATAACATGTTGTTAACAAAATGCTTTTTAAAAACACAGTTCTAACCCTCAACCGTTGTCTCTCCCTCCTTCATATCCCTCTACCCTTCCTTCCTCACTAAGGAAAGCAAAAGTCATCAATAAGGGTGACCAAATACATTTTCTTAGAAGACAAATCACAAAAATCAAGAAATGTCCAGTTTGAGCCCACAGTGAGTGATCCAAAACAACCCCAATTCATATATCTGACAACTCAAACATCAGAAGCAACCCACTGCCTCTTCTCTACAAGCAAATCTACAGAGAACTTCACAAGGTCCCTGGGAGATCTAATTCAGACAACCAATTTTTCTAGCCCTCTTCTAGATTCCCTCTCAGCCTGCCAGCCTCATCACAGTAATAAGTGACACTTTTGGTATAAGCAAGCACCCATGAGCCCTCATCAGCCCCGAGACCTCTCCGTTCAGGAAGACAAGGAAAGTCCTGCAGCCTCAGCTGCAGTTCTGAGATTCAGGGGACTCCTCTTTCCTCATGTTGTTGAAACTCAAGATCGAAGCAAAAGGAATCAAAAAGGGAAAATTTCTAGAAAGTTTGGAAAAGGAGTTCAAGAAAAACAGCAAGCAAATCTGACAGAAAAATGATGCTTTCAGAGTTATTGCTAAAGTTACTCATAAGAAATGAGTTCCCGCACACATAGCAAAACCATAGGAAAGCCTCACAAGGACAAAGATGTTCACTTGGGAAGTTCAGGAAAATGTATCAGGTCCACTGCCAACATAGAGACTTGCTGTGTACTGGGGTAGGAATGGGCTGAGAGGATTCATAGATTTCAGAGGTGTTCTTCTTGTCATCCTGCTTGACACAGACACTCTGGGTTTCACTTTGTTCACTGATGCCTTTCCTTTACTTCCACTTAGTAAGTTTCCAAATTTGGTCTTGCAGCTCACACTGCATGAGCACCTGGTCACAAACATCTCAGGTACAGACACTGCAAGAACAAATCCTTGCCAGAGTTTCAGGAGCCCCACAACAAAGAGAAAGGAATATCTGGCATCTGCCAGCCCCTTGGAAACCTGTCTTTAATAAGAGAAACTCTTTAGTAAAACAATCTTTTCTACTAAGACACATGGAAATCAATCCCAAAATCTGGAGGCAGAGAGGAATTAAATACTGCACTTTAACTTGTCCTTTGCTGAAGGATGGCCCTACATAATTTAAGGGTTCTCCTCAGTCAAGACTCCCAAGATGACTGCAGAAAAGGATCTTAATCCCTCAGACTTTTTCCCTTCTTTGAGCTGATTCCCCTTTCACAACAGGATTGCAGTGGAGTGCTTCCAGAGACTCTCAGCATTGATTGTTCATTCAAGGGACTCAGTCCTATCTTAAGCTCCCAGATCTTGCCTGTCACAGTATCGGTATCAGAACCGCTCTGAAATGCCATCACAGAGGTCCCAACCACACCTAACCCTCTGTGGACTGTACTCAGACAAAATATCCTCCTAGAAGAGAGAGATTAGTACAATTTACAGACTCATTATGGAAGGTTTTATTCCAGAAATAATCATTATAAAATTCCAAAGGAACAAAGTAAAGGTGACACTTATTACTACTGCTAAAGACAAGCAAAAGTTGGCAAATCAACGTGAGACAAAAGTTTGGGTTGGAATGACTGGATACTATTCTGAGACTACTCAAACCATAGATATTTAGCTCCTCAGCAACAAGGGAAAAACCACAGGAAAGTCAGGAAAGTGCAAAAGAAAGGAGAAAAAAAAAAGTAAACATAAGGAAAATGAACCATTTTGCAAAGTATGGCTGGAAGAAAAGGTGTGAAATTGAGAGGGAGAAGACAAGAATTAGGCCAAATAAACTAATGTCCTGACACTCAGGTCTATTCATTGCGGAATAATCTCTCTGAGGAACTGAAGCAAAACCTCATTACCTGTAATGCTTTTGTTCAGATACCACTGTAATGAGTTCATTAACATTAGAACATCAAAATCTAAACTGAACCAAATTCTTGATAACGTAATGCAAGAGGAAAACATCGCACAGACAGAAAAAATACTTCCATTTCTATCACTGTAACAAGCCCTGAATGACTGTGTTCATGTCCTAGTTTAGTTTACAATGTTCTGTGAGGAAGGGAAAGAAAAAAGGGGGTGGAAATGAAAAGAAAAAGGTTTAGGTAGAAGAAATCATGTCACAGAAAGAACGAATAACCTTATTTTCCATTTGTAAATTAAAAATCTTTATTAAACTGAGAATATTTTGAAGCTAGCCATTGATGTGAACACCAAAAACTATTCAGCAAAGGGAGATTTTGCTTGTGTTTGCTAAGGATCTGATTTCTTACAGAGAATATCCAGTCTCCACTGAAAACAAAGGGATGTTCATACATTAATTCCAATGGAAATTTGGATAAAGCCCTTGAATAAACTAGGAATAAACAGTTATTTTGACAATTTTGAGAAATTGAAGGGAACTATTTAAAAAAACCACACACACACACACAAAAAAAAAACTTAAACAAAAACACAAAAACCCCAGATTGCTTTTATTTCCTTGCCCAACCCTTCACAGTACAGTAGAAAAGATGCCAAGTTGCACAAAGTTTTGTTCCATTCTCCTTATTCTGCTTAAAGACTCCTTGACCTCCAAACCCTGAACAAAAAAGGATGGATCCCAAAGAAAGTTCCATAGAGTCATGCATAGCACTTCACACAATAAAACTCCATGGATACAAATAGCACTAAATTAGAGGGATAGCAAGCACCTTTACATTCATATATTGCACTTACTGAGTGATATGTGCCAGAAGATCCTATTCATTGATTCCTTCCACGAAGAATGCACAGGCTTAAAGGTAAACCACATTTGGCATGTTGAATCAAACAGTGCATCTGAAGAGTGATCTGACAGACACAGCTGTCAATGAAATTCATGGAAACATTATAGAAAGGTTTGGCATTAAAGGAACCTTGAAAATGATCCAGTTCTAACCCCCTGCCATAGGCAGGGACACCTTCCACTAGACCAGCTTGCTCAAAGCCACATCCAGCCTGACCTTGAACACTTTCAGAATGGGACATCCACAGCTTCTCTGGGCAACCTGTGCCAGTGTCTCACCATCCTCATAGTGATGAGTCTCTTGCTAATATCTAATCTAAAACTACCCTCTTTCAGTTTAAAACCATGCTTCTTGATCTTCACTAAACCTTGGTTAATAATCCCTCTCCAACACCCTTCTGGGCACTTGTAGGAACCAATACTGTAAGGCTGCTCCAAGGTCTCCTGGAAATTTTTTCTTCCTTTTTTTCTTCTCCAGGCTGAACAATCCCAGCTCCCTCAGTCTGTCCTCACAGGAGAAGTGCTCTAGCCCAGTCTTCAGAAAAGAAGCAGCCTGCTTCAGAGTAACAGGCCTGTTCTACACTAACAGGGCACAGAATCCACAAGCACACAGCTGACTCGGAAGCAAGACAAAAATTGAATCCCAACTACAGATAGACACCACAGTAGCAGAATACAACTCAGTAATACCAGAATACAGCTCAGTAGAAGATCCTGCCTTCTCTTTTAGTTCTCCTTGCAACCCACAGCCACCTGCCATTACCTTCTTGTGGCACATACACGAGCTCTTTCACTATCAGGCAGCTGCAATCACCAATGGCCATCCCTTAAAGCTGAATGAACACCAGGACAAACACCCACACTACAAAAGCTTAGAAATTATTTCAGCTATCAGACTGCAAAGGCAATAACTATGTAGAACCAACTTCATGGACTTTCTAAGTCTTTCACAGTCTTATTTCTCTGAAGTGCTTTGTTCAGCTGGAGTACTTTACAAACATACGGGGGAAAAGGGAGTGGAGTTTGTCCCAGAGAAGTTTCATTTTAAAGAATCAAAACAAACAAAACCTGAGTGACACAGAGAAAGAGGAACCTGGAAGTATGAGGGGAGAGTTCAGGACACCAGCAAAATAGCAGCTGACAATTTGGCTAGCTCAATTTTATTCTTTTTGTTTGGTTAGTTGGTTTTAATGGGCATAAACAAAAAGGAAAGTATGAAGCCATGGATATGTACGTGCAGAACTCTTCCTAAATGGCACAGTTTGGAAGGAAACGTGGAAATTTATTCAATCTTTAATGAGAAGGATGCAGAAGCTGACACCGTGGGCCATGGAAAAGTGGAAGTTTTACTTTAGTAGCAGATAAGAGATGATTAAAAAACTGGCAGAAGCACCTTGAGAATGAAGATTAAACTTACATACAACAGGAAAAGGAGAAACAGATGAAAGATGAAGAGAAAGTAATAACTTGGACGAAAATACAGGGTAGCAAAGTGGTTTTTGAAATCAACATTTTAAACTTAGGTGTATTATTTTTTAGATTGTTTTCTTGCATATATATGTTCTAAATTTGTTATTAATTTATAATTATTGAATCAGAAAGTTTTAACTCAACAACTACTCTGAAAAAAAGCATATAGTTGCATGTATTTATATTTCCTTTATTATGAGAAATTTTACAACCCAGTTTTTGTAACTCTGTGATTTTCTATACTATTTTCCATGACTGACAGAGAAATGGGAGCTGTTCACCTGAAGGAGAACAGGTGTTTCTGTTTCCAGCATTCCTCAAAATCTTCACCTATTTGCACATTATAGCAAAAATGTTCCACGGGAACAAATGTGCTTTAAGAATTCTTCTTGGAAATCCATGCCTGATTTTTTCTTTGTTTAAGCTACATGAGGAATGAGCAGAAGTAGCTCCAGTTTCTTTCATGAATGAGGTCCTTCATTCATGATTTTCATGGTACAATATATGGAACTTTAAAAGTTTCAGTCAATAGCTTGGTCAAGCAACCAAATCTGAACTCAGATATTAACAATTCAACCTTCTGAAATTAATGAGTCATATTACACCTAGCAGTAATGGTGGTTCACTTTCCCTAAAAATGTAGTCTGAGGTTGGTTAAGTTATTTGAAATAGAAAAGCAGAAATAAATGCATATGAGTTTTTAGAAAATAGACACTGCACAACATAACAGGCCTTGCATATTTTAGATAACTGAGCTGCTCCATGGCTACTGTTGTGCCCTCACACTACACTGTGCCTGTAAGCACAGTCTTGGCACTTAAAGGAAGGAACAAAAGTATAGAAAAGGTAGATTGAATAATCTGTGGTCAAGTTAGAACTATTGTAACAGGAAACTTTGTCCAGCACATTTTGGTGCAAGTTGGAACAATCTTCATGCTTTGATGCTTTTACAAGTGGGATTACACACAAGTTGAATACCAGTATTTTCATTAAAAACACTCAAATTAAGCAACAACAAGAATTTTTACAAGCTTGTTCAAATTTCAGAAGTATGTTTTGTATTTTAAATTTTAAAAATGCGATAAAAGCTAAAAACAATCCAGTAAATTATTTTTCATCAGTTTTTAGTCTTACAAACACTTAAAATTTCCTGAAAAAAAAATTGGAAGGTTTAATTTCTTGTCAAATAACTATATGGCTTCAGCCATTTTAAAGTTCAGCTGACAAACATAAAACCTGTTCAATCCAGTTTAAATTCCCTCTCCAAATCTGGTAACAGCCAACAAACAAACAAAGTTATTCAAATAGCTATGTAAGTCCAAAACATTCTGCATGAAAAACAGCCTTCACCAGCTTTGCAGAGATCATCCTATTTGCAGTATTTTTTCCTTTGTTTCTGAATCTGATTATGTCCCTATACTTGTATCAGATTAAAAATGGTGTAACAAATACCACAGTCAAAACAGCAGTCTGACTGACTCAGCTGATTCTTTCTCTGGTCCAAATGGTTTCAATAGGCTTTCTAAAATAAATAAAGAATGAGATCATGTTTTCCTTTACACTACTTACATTGGACACTCTACAAAAGACAAACTGTTTTACATCAATGGAAAAAGAGCTAAGATTATATTATGATTAAAATTTTAGTGAAATTTACATCTATTGATATATGTTGAAAAAGACAGAGTAAGAATGGTAAACTGACTTTTATCTTGTTCAGTTCTGCCACTGTGTAAGCATATTTCTTTTCTACAGGCAGATTCTGTGTCTTGTGTCCTATTGCTTAAGAAGTTTAGCATTTAGGTGGTCAAATACTGCTGCCCTTAATGAAGTACTTGGGGCCATACAACACCTTGAGTACCATTTTAAAAGTCAAATGTCCATGCCACAGAAAGGGCTACATGATGGCACAGCTGCACTCAGCTGTAGAAAGAGATCGCCAAACTGGGAGTATGCCATGGATTCTGACCCACACGGTTTCTGGCTACATTCTTAAATGTAGCCAGTGCCAAGTCAGATTCCTTCTCCATGCACAGGACTGTACACAGGTACAGGCATTAGATCCTCTCACCAGGTAAAAGGAGTCATCATCCCATGAGTCTTCATTTTCTGCTTCGTGCCCCTGAAAACGGCTGTGGGCATATCCAATATCCTAATGGCTTCTGATGCCAAACATATGGGAATAATGCAGTCAAATACACATCAAAAACTGAGAGGACCCAGATGTTCTGGGGTCTCCCAGGGAGCCTCAAAGTTCAGTAATTTATAAACTTCCCATACCAAGATACTTTTCACAAGAGAAATCTGTTCAGATGAAGATGCCTGAATGATTGTTTGTGGAAGGCCAGAACTACAGCTGCCACACACAGGGATAAGCACACAAACTGCAAATAATAAAGGGGATATATGACCCAGCAAGTGTGGTAACAGCAGATATTTAGGGTCATCAGCACTCAGCAGCACCATTCACACACAAAGCAGCTGACTTATGACATCCAAATCAATATATTCACAACTCATAACAACACGCCATTCATTCTTCTGAACTAGAGAATGATATTCAAAAAAGCTCAGATCCTTCTCCCATACTCAGCTGGAGACCATGAATTATTTAATTTCTTGGTTGCCTTTGTGTGTGTAGCAGGGGGACCTAGTTTTCTTTTGGCTTGACAGTTATATCATGTTGTATTTTTCTCTCCCAAAGCCTTCATGCAGCTTTTGATGTGAAAGCTTAGCTTTCTGTAGACAACTGCTATTTCAAATTAAAAGCTGCATGAGTTGTTGACAATATAAGACTTTATATTTAATTCTCCCTTCATAGTTCACAAAACGTCTCTATCGTTTATTCCATGTTACTTCATAGAGAAGATTACTATTGCAGCATACACCCATCAAAGCCATCTTTCTCATCAACAAAACGTTGTTTGTAGCAGCCACACATCAATGAAATTTCTTCAAGCCTGTGACTGTTGCTTTTTCATAATTATATTTTCTAATCCCCCTTTACACACGAGAGCTCAATTCACTTCCTGGTACAATGCATTAGCATCCTCTTCAAATCCATTAGCAGTACCACAAGAATCACAGCATCTCTCCCTCTTCAAAATAGTATGTTATTAAGTTACCATACAGCAGGCTGAAGACTATGAATATTTTAAGTCCCCTGTATGCACCAAAGCAGAGAAATCAATCCTAGTCTTTTATCATATTGGCAATATTCTAAGACACACTTATGGGCTTCATTAGACTTGTGTTTCTGGCAGAAAAAAAATATATGGTACATTTAATAAAGAGATTTAATACATAGTATGATGGCAACAGCATAATATCTCTGGTCATTTTCAGCCCATAACACTCAACAGTGGGTGACCACAGTCTACCACACAGCCAAGCCAGGCCAAATATTCCAAACACGTTCAGTAAAGAAAAACAAATTAATTTAATGAGCTGCTGTTAGGAATATTAGGTGCAAATGATATTATCAAAACAACTAGTAGGATGTTTCAAAATGTTTCATAGAGTCTATAAGTGAGTTGACATACTACAGACCCTTTGGGGGTTTGTTTTGTTCCATTCGCAAAAAAATAACATTTGTTTTGAAGCATTTGAGGCATTTTCCTGAATCAATTCCCACATGTTCATACTAAAACTCATTCAGCCTTTTTGAGTTAATGGTAAAGCCTGCAGTTGCAATGAATGGGGCAAAAAACATGGATTACCCTGATTTACACCCTTTGTAAGCACAGGTCCAAAACAAGGCTAAAAGCCTGATGTCTAGCACAAGGGCAGCAGATGCAGTTAATTAATTCCCAGCTCTCACAGGCTCCACCAGCAACAAATTCCAGAACTTTTTCAAAGGCATCAGCAAAAAAGAGCCTTCTTCTAGAGATTTTCCATGCCAGAAATCCAGGTGGGTTTACATATGGGTTTTGAAATTTCTTGGATGGCATATGGAGCCTCTATGTTTCAATCTAAGGGCTCTGATTAAAAAAAAAAAAAAAAAAAAAAAAAAAAAAAAAAAAAAAAAAAAAAATCAGCCAGATCTTAATGCTATTCTATTGAAATGATTTTAAGGCCTTTTGCTTGCAAGTAATCAATCTCCTAGTGCAAAGAGTGCTGGTGGAGCCAGAATAAGGTATGCAGGCAGAAAGCAGCACAGGAACTCATGCCACAGCATGGATTTGCCCTTTCATTTTATCCTTTCCACTCCGAACCAAAGCTTATTTCATTTCACCAGCTTTTCCAGCATGAACTAGTCTTTATTTTTATTCATTCTTCTACTACTTTCAATATTTCACATGCCATATTTTGTCATCTTCCTGCTACATCCAGGAAATGCTTCTAAAAAGCTTAAAACAACAGTGAAGAAAATCCCCAGCCAGCAAGCAGTTCTATACAAAAGGTTTATGCAAGGAAATACCACTCTCAGACACAGAAACATTTTTTCAGTGGTGGTCTTTTCTTCTCAGTTTTACACCTGACATACTTGAAGCAAATTAAGGATGAGCAATTTGCCATCATTAGACCTTTTCCTCTGGCTGAATTTGAACCCTTCAGAGTTCCATCAGTTTGCAATACCCATTAAGCTACTGGTATGTGTCTGGCATGCCTTAGGTTCCTACAAAACAGCAATGCTTCTGATGCAGAAGATGACTCTTATCAAAACAGATGCTGATGCACCAAAATCAGCAGGAATTCCTCAACTAAGAGTAGCCAAATTCTCTCTTATAGGAAAAGTGGCTTTCTTGAGCTCATGTAGAAAGTCCAAAAAATAAATAGGATCAGCTATTTATTCATTCATTTTGTTTAGATACTAAAGTCATCTACATTATATCTGAAATTATATCAGTAGTTGCATCTGCTACAAAAGTAAGGACTTTTGTAGCACTGTGAGCTACAAAGGTTGTGTCCTATCATCAGCAAATTTGCAGACTACCAGTCAGGAAAATTAGCCACAGGCCAAAGACATAAACCACTGAACAAATAACTGGAATAGAAATATGATGTCAGGATTTAGGGGATTGAGTCACTCTTTCATTACATTTGAATTAATTTCCCCGTATTCTGAGACTGCTGGATGGAAAGGGTTTCTATTTATCACCTCTAATTTACTATTACAAATTGCACATGATTCAGTGGTGTCTGCTGAGAAAAAGAGAGCGTGCGAGCAAGTAATCATCAGTGCAGTTCCCAATAATCAGCCAGATCAGCCCCCATCAGCAGTGCAGTTCCCAATAATCAGCCAGATCAGCCCCCATCAGCAGTGCAGTTCCCAATAATCAGCCAGATCAGCCCCCATCAAAGTACAGAAAGTAGAGCTCCTCATCAAATTCCATGCTTTTCTCCCATTTCTCTTCTGCAGGGCCTGAGTGAGACAGCAGCCACAGCATGAGACAGTAATCTCACTAGTTAGCATTAACAATAATAAATATGCAAAAAAACTCTTCTTTCCACTCTTCTCAGTGTAAGGCATACAGTATTCAAAGATATTGCTGTTATTAGAGGCATAACATATTATAAAAGAGTGGAACAGGGAAAGAGTTGGAAGCAGCATGGAGCAATCCAGTGGTGACTCGCAGTAGGAGTTATCAAAGCTGCTTAATAGGTGAAACAGTTACCTGGATAAGGTAACTGAGTTTGGTCAGGAAAAAATATCCCTCTTTATATCAAGTACTGCAAGCATTCATAAATAATTTGGTAAAGCACAGCCACACAGTGGTGTACACACTGCTTTTACAGCCTTTGTGTGTTTACTCAGCACGTATATTTGCTCTCACATGTAGGTATGTTTTGATCTCAGAAGAGCAGTTGCTACTTTTGTAGCTTTAAAATATTTTTTGACTCATACTGACAAACACAATGTGTGTTGTGTGAAAAAGATTCACTTTATGGGGTTGATATGCTACAGACCATCTCTGCCATAATCCATAACTTGCAGGACAATCACCCTAGGATTGAGTTTAGTCTGTAGAATTTCATGACAGTCTGTCTTTCACTATATTGCAGTATCATGAATACTGGAATCCTTTCCTCTGAGAACACAACCCTCTCTATTAACATTGGCTAACGAAGCATTTCTTCATTGCAATAAGACTGAGAAATAGGTCACCATTATACAAAGAGGGGAAAGTGAGGCCTGAAAGGGTCTGTCAGCATTTTAGGCATAAAAGAACAAATACTTTACAGAGAAGGTCAATAGAGTGACTCTCATTTACTAGGTTTACTGAACCACCCCATTATCCCTAGACAGATTTTTCACACCTAGCTGACCAGATGACTCTGATGGAGTACCACCATGCATTCACTTTTCAGCTGCACAGCACCTGTACAGCAAAGCTCACCAGTGCACCAACTGCTCACATGCCAAAAAAATCTGATACATTCAGGGTGTGTCATGTGCACTGCGTGTGTCTGTGCAACTTCAGATCCAGATGTGTCACTGGCTCACCAGGCAGCATAATTTTTAAGTGTTCAGCATGACAGCTTTGGAATTTTCAATCTTATATGTAGAGCAGCAGAGATGTCCAAAATGCAGAGAAAGCTCTGCCCTGGTTTAATTGTTCATTTACTGTCTGGCCACTTTCATGTCTTTTCCACTCACTCCTATTTCGGCCTTTTTTTTTCTACTGTGACCTCCATGAAGCAGGAACCTCCTGTTTGTTTGGGTTCCTGACATGCAGGCCAAGGAGCTATGGCTCATCTTAGTATTCACTGAGCTGCCTTCTGATACAAACCAATAGTAGGAATGAAGTACAAAGCTGACAGAAATCACTTTGCCTTATAATCGCCCAACAGGACTCAGATGTCTGCCTCCTCCTCGTCACAAGTTACACAAGACACTCAGCTGCCTCAGTGCAGGTGTCGGGGGCTGTTCCAGATGTCACATTAAGTGGTGTGTGTAGGCAGCACACAGTACCCTACCTACCTCTCCTGGATAGCATGCCCATCCCACACAGCCAGTGCTGTATTTCACAGACCCGTGTGGGTGGCTCAGATACCCTTGGACATCACCATCCATAGTTAGGCAATAGAGACTGCTGGAATATTGCCATTCAGCTACATCAGAAAAACATGACAGACCCTTCAGAATCCTTCCTAGTACTGTGCTAATAACATATTTTCTCTTGTTTTCCTTATTTGGGATGCAAGTGAAACAGCATTTAATTAACACTATATTGCAAATCCTTATTGAAATGTTACTTGTAAAGTCCTTTGAAAGAGAAATGAACCAGGTAAACATTAGTGTCACTATTTCCTGCAGATCTTATTTTCAGTAGACCATGGCTTGGTAAACAAGAACTTTTGTACCTGTTCTGACTCTTTCAAAACACAAAGGCAGACATTGAGGCACAGATCTTTTGAAAGTATTTAGACATCCAACCACTCCATGTTCCATGCTCTGGAAGTCTCAGGCCCCCTTGAAGTAGTGGTTATTGATCACCCATTGTGCTGACAAATGATTTGTAGACATGTGCTGCAAGTCAGATCAGGGTTAAAAATAAACACTCCCTTTCAGAGGACAATTTAAACCAGCTCACTGAAAAGATTAACAGTCCATGGCCTGACAAATAGTTGTATCAGCACAACTGACAGTGCAGGAGGCTGTGATTTGGGGGTGGGACTGAGAAACTGCAGCTGGTATGCCTCAAGTTGGAATCTCCTCTTCAAGGTACATAAGCTTTGAGCATACTTGAAAAAGTCTGGCTCCTGGTTCTTTACAAAAATGTGCAGGTTTTTTCCAAGTGAATTAGCAAATTATGAAACCAAAGAAAACTTCTCAGAGCGTGATTACAGCAAATAGCATGAATGCATTAACATGGTATTTCCAATGAAAAAGAACACTGTGATTAACAGCATTCTGCATGAATCATATGAGTCTGGTAACAGGGAAATTAATAAAATTAAGTCTTGTGTTCTTTTCCCTCTTTCCCTCTTATTTCTGTATAATTCTCTCACATAAAATATAAAACCAAGTAGGTAGGAAATACTGAAAATTGAAAAGGTTCATCTTATAAAATAGGTGAAGTTTCTGGAAGTTTATCATCCTTTTGAACATACGAAAGAAAATTGAATTGAAAATTCAATCTTCCTAGAAAATTTAAAGGAAATACAAATCGCCTTCCCATGCCCTTTGAACTTAATTGAACTTAAATGAATGTAACTATGAAGATACAGTATAGGAGGATTAGTTTTCCACAGGTTCATTTACTAGCAGCATGCTGCAATTATCAACAAGGTGAATCAATAAGCATGAAGTACACTGGGCTGCCTGTGTCTGACTAATACAGAACAAGTTCTCTTGCACTCAGAGCCAAGGAATGCCATGCTATTGCACAGGTCTCCAACTCAATGTCCTACATCGGAGCCAAAAAATCCACTCCTTGCAAAATGGATGACTTATTCAAAACCAGTTTGTTAACAGGCAAATTCCTGTGTTAGAGGGGGGAGTTTTCAAAGCAGAGCTAAGGATTCCACACCTTTGCCAACAAACACTGTAGCAAGTGGGAATTTAGCTCATTAATTTCAGTGGCTTTGTTTCAAGTCCTTAATGATGAGAGGACTTATTCTATCTTCAGTTAAGGTACACGTCACTTTAGTCATCATGATCTGGCTAAATGGTAAGAGCAATAATGCATTAGTAGTATAGTAGCTCACCCACTCTTTTCACACCAGCAAGAAGAAACAATTTTCTTATCCAGAAAGCCACCACAAAATAGTCTCTGGAAACTGCCACACATGTGTGATTTGATTTTAGAAATGGTCCTAAAGGAACAATGGCAGCAACGTTCAATAATTACTTCAGTTACGCACTCCAATAATGCTTAAAATGAGGTAAGTCTGGCCCAGCACCCATTTCAATATTTGTACAACTATATACAGTGTCTTAATTTTCCCTTAGTCCTGGTCATGCACAGTAGTAAGGGATTAATTCTTGCAGTGCTTTCATTTACCTGGAAGGCCACACCAAGACACAAACACCACCCACAGCTCATGTGGGGTTTTCCCTGCAGTCCAGCTACAGTGAGGGAAGGAGGGACAGGTGTGGTCCTTCAGGTTCTAAGGAGACAGGCTAATCAGAAGCACAGCAGTTTTTCTCTAGAGACCACCAACAGGATGTGAGAAACTAGAAGGAAGCAGCACCAAGAGAAGTTTGGATTAGGCATTAGGAGAAGAAGGAAAAAATTCCTTACTGAGAGGTAGTTGGTCACTGGAACAGGACTCTCAGCAAATGGGTTATGTCATCAAACCTGCCAGAGTTCAAAGAACATCTGGATGATAGTCTTAGACATAGGATTAGTCCTGTAAGGAGCAGGGTGTTGAACTTGAGGATCCTTATGGGTTCCTTCCAACTCGATATATCCTATGAGTCACTGGTTAACTCAGGTGTCCTTATGTAACCTGTAAGTTTGTTCATTCACTGCAGAAGAAGACAAGCTTCTCTAGGCTAAGGTTAACCACTGACAGTAGACTTAAAGTATCTGGTTTTCTCATTAGCCCTTGGTATATGTTAAAAGAAAGGAAATAATTCTTTAGTCCAAAAACATTGCAAAAGGAGGGTAAGTGTGTCATAAAATTAGTTCTTTGTTGGTTGCAGCTCCTCTATCCTACTGTGGAAATATATACCACAGTTGCTACATGACACAGGGCTACATATACCCTTGGTCCTAAATGTAGGCACTGTTCATTGCAATCACAAACCATAGCAAGTCACAAATATTCCCAAGTTATAAGCGACCTCTTCCTTCTTCCAAAGAGCAAGTCACATTCTGTTGTCTTCCCTATGAGCTCATAGGCAGTGGTAGCCAAGCATAACCAAAAGTTGACATCATATCCTTGAAGAGCTTGAGTACCAAATTTAGAAGCCAGTCGGTCTGCTTCTCTGTCTCAGCTTTTATGTTGTGATGTCCTTATATAAATTTGCTGAGGCAAAATTCACACAGATGAAGGGATATATACATATTCTTGAACCAAACCAAATCAACAGTATGCCCAGCTTACTGATCAGCTAACTAAAACCAAACCTCAGAGATTCCTTATTCCTCCTCCTCACTTTTTAACATGACATCAGAAAGTGTATTAGACGTCTTGAGAAGTGTTTAGGGCATTTTATGAAAGAGACAAATCACTGAATTTGTACCAAATATTATTTTACAGTAGATTTCCACAGAAGCCCAGCAAATGTTAAGTTTAACATCAGCCACTTATTGTATGTGAGTTACTCTGCTCCCAGAGGATACATTAGAGGAGGCATTGAGGCTAATTAAATATTCACTTGTTTGCAGCATTTTATCCTTTAAGTTCAAAACCAGAAAGTTTTCTGGTTACATGTTGGCAGTGGACCATGTTAGGGAACTGAATGGATTTTAAACTGCTGCTCTAATGCCTTTGCACTGTAGTTGCCTTACAATAATCAATATAGAGTTTGGTAAGTCTGTATCAAATTAATTATACTGCAAATGGAACAACTGGCTCTGTAGCACCTTTTTTTTTTTTCTTTTTTTTTTTTCTTTTTTTTTTTTTAAGAAGCTTAGTGCATCCCAGCAAATAGCAGCTAGACCATGAACACATGGGGACAAAAAACCCAACCAACCAACAAACACCCACAAGTATCTTAACTAGGATATCTGTATAACGACTTTAGAGGAGAATACTTGGGATACTTAAGACAAAGCCCATTCAAGATGTTTGACCATTTTGGTGTCTGTTTTACTCTTCTGAGGCAGAGTTGTCTCATTATAGCTTATCCCTCATTATTATTTACTGTTGTATTGCATAACTTTCCAATTTGCTCTGAAAAAAACAAATAAACTTCATACATTTTCAGTATGTATATTTTCATAATTATAACTTTGACCTTTATTATACATCTAGCAAGTGAGACACAAAAATAAACATGTGGTAAGAAAATATGACAATTAACGAATGGTCCTGATTTCAGTACAAATAAAGTCAATTATTTTTTTAAAAAGTAAACACACCTAAAGTCAGAAGAAAAATCCCAATAACCAAAAATTTTATTTTTGTTTTTCCCATTTTAACTCTTTTTTAACCTCTGCTGAGATAATGACTCTATAAGTAAAGCTAGAGCTTTATGGTATGAAAATGTCACTGTGAGACATTTTGACAGTTCAAATCCTTCCCCTTGTATGCACTGAAAATTTTTCATTTTGAAAAGGCTATCCAATAAGCCTGCTCACACAACAATGCATAGTTTGTGAGAACAGCAGTTTCTGTATGATAAAAAATAATTTTCTTCACCAATGCAGGGGCAAAAGGTCATATGTGCCAGACTGTCAAACAGAAGGGCATATAAAATGCCCTTCACTCACAGATGAAGACAGCTCCATAATATCTCCCCAAATCTAGCAGGTATCAATATCTTAAACAAATGTGATCTAGGATGGAGTGTCTATTACTGACTGCCTGAAAATAAAGGCTTCTCACTCAGACCCCTGTTATTCCCCATGCAATATTTGTCTCGAATTTCTGGCAATGTAAAGCATTTCAAATACCCACAGCATCACATATTCTAGACACAGACCTATCCAGTTTCACTCCTTACAGACGAGGCTCCTATTGTGTCCATCACACACCTCACTGCTTTATCTCCCCCAGCTCCAGGGCTGGCAGAACAATGCCGTGCTCCGGAATCAGGTGGATGCAGCTGTGCCTGGCACAAGGCTTCCAGGGAGAGCCAGAGCCTGTACCAGGGAACACCAGCCTTCCAACAGCCCTCTGCACACTCAGGCAGCCCTGATGAAAAGCAGACCCTTCCTGGCTGCAGCCCATTTGTGTCACATAATCTGGTGCAGGAGAACAGGGAAGAAAAGGATGGGACAGGGCAAGATTACTTATATAAGCTGGCATACAGAGCCTTATGTGCCAGGCCAGGAAAAACCCGAGAGGTCTCTGTACAGCTCCATCAGCCATGCGTAAATGTGCAGGGTAGGTGAGGAATGCTGCACCTCCCTGCTGCAGATACCTGAGCAGCCAGTGTGAAACACTCCCGCAGCGTTCCACGCGTTCCATGTTGCTTGTTTGTCATTTTCTCAAAAACGATACACAGATTCTGACTGCAAAACTTACAAGTTTGGGGGTTTTTTTAAAAAAGAGGTATGAATTTCTGTGGAGAAGCTTCTGCTTTGACTTTATCGTCACGGCTCAGGCCACTTCACAGATCTGACGAGAAAGCAGAGTCACTTTTTAATGGATGCATTGAAATTCTGTCACTGCAGTGAGCCCATAAATTGTTTCAAAGCCATGCACACAGAAGAGGACAGAACCTTTCAGAAAATCATGATCTCCTTAATGGATATAACAAAATACAGCAAATGCAAGCAGCCACAAAGCAAAGTATACGCTCCTTACAGTTTTGCTTATACATCAAACTTGCAAAAAGTTGGCATCTAGATGCAAATACAAGGTTATTGCCAAACAAGGCTTTACATAGTCATGCTTTAATCTAGTTGAGGAGTTTGTACCTATCTCCATCTACATAAACTAGGTGCATGCAGCATCCATATATAACTTAGACTGTCCCAGACAATTTTGTAGGTAGTTTTGCAACTACCTACAAAATTCCAGCAAGCAACACTGTAAACCATAGCTCAGCATGATCAGAAAGCAATGTGAAAAGACAAATTAAGGAAAGAGATTATTTCTGCTCCACCTGTTTAAATGTTAATAAAGATTTGTAGTAATGACACTTTCCTGTGTGTTGTGATCATGCTTTAAAGAAATTAGAAGAACACATTCTGGTATACCAAGCCTCATCAACAGCACTGATTCTGAAAATGGAGTATAATGCAGTGTCTTCCATGCAGTCAATGTTAAAAATCATAAGTACCTTAAAATGTCTGATAAACAGTATACAGCTCACACATGCGCAGACAGTAGGCTGGTTAATATTTTATGATTTATCTGATAAAGTTAACAAAAGAATTTAAGTTAGTGTGGAGGCATACACTGAATATTTCATCACCTTCTTAATTGCAGAATACAGACAAGACTTTTTTTTCCCCTTTGGGACAAATAAATGTTAAGTTATTACTGATGGGAATCAGTTTGGCAATTAGGTTAAATCCAACTGAAACCAACCAGAATCTGAGTGCTGAAAACATCACAGAGCTAAAACATATTCAGCCGACTCTATTAATTTACATGATGAAGCAGAAATGTTGATAGCAAAGCTTGTGTAACTCAGTGAACTGAGGTTACATTAACACACAGGAAAACAGTGCTTTGTGTTTTTTTCTTGTACTTAATTTGCAGTTTTCGGGAGCTGCTATTCTTTCGCGCAGCAGACAATATGATATACCTAAGGCTTTTCATTCCAACTTCTGATTTAAAGGTCTTCAGCTTGTGCTACAGACCTTAGCCTTGAAGCCAAGTGCAAATTAGCTTTAAATCAATGAAGCTGATTAAAGCTTCATTGTGACTGAGCCCTTTAATAGAAGGAGAAGCGGGGGATGGTAAAGACCCACTTGAACATGGCAAAAGAGCTGCCTCTCAGCTTGGAACATATGTAATGCTTTTCAGCTCCACTTTACCCTGACAAAACCATGAAGGGCTTAAGGTCATTTACCTGCTGACAGGGTAAAACCAAAGTCCCAATTCAGTGGGAAAGGCCAAGAATCAGATGTTGCTAGGCAAGCCAAAAGTAAAAGGTTGCTTTCAAAAATAGTTGCAGGGGGAGAAAAGAGGGCAAAGCCAGGAGGTAGACATCAAAATATCTCTCCACAATGGAACCAAGGAATAAATTTGCCACCTTCGCTTCTGCTGTAGCAGAATTTTGGGGATTTTTTTGTTATTGTTTTGGTGTGATTTTTTAATTTGTGTTTTATTTTTAATACAAAAGTCATTATTTAGAGAAGTAAGTTGTAGGCAAGATGTAGTGCTATGAAAGGAATTAGTTCTTTCATGGAGTTCCACACTCAAAACAAGCCACTTGTCTCCAGGGGCTCACTCTCTCTTGGAATGCAGACAACCTGCCAGATTCACCTTTAAAAAACAATGACAGTGCCAAATGAGAGCAGAGGAAGATCCTTATGCTGCTTTGAATACCACCGTGGGAATCCACATTACACAAATGCTGGGGTTGCTTTACTTTCTTTCCTTGTACTTTAGTACAGCACAAAAATATGTAACTTTATCAAAAAGGTTTCCTTCTACATATATGTTTGAGAATCTTCACAAGACATTAAAATACAGAAATAACATCATATTCCAAGATACTGAAATTCACTTCTCCCACCAGAGTAGATAATGCTCAGTGTGTTCCTAAATTACACACTGAGCACCGAAATAAATCTCATCACACTATCTTGTTTAAAGCCATAGTCTTGAAGGTGATTTTCTTCTCTGATGGCAACTCAGTCATCCCAAGTCCCTCAAGTTTTTGACTTTCACCTCCAGACATAAAATAAGAGACAATACTGAAATTCCTGAGACTATAAGGTGCTGCAAAGGGGAAATAAAGTTGCAACGCATTGAAAAGTTTAAAATTATAATACAGGTAGCAACAACCATGCTTAAAATAAAAAAGCCTTAATATTAGAGAGGAGGATTAACAATACAGTGTTTGACAAATAGTTATCTGGGAAAATGAAGAGGTCATGCAAGGAAAGTGATCCTGGATAGCTTGCTTGGTATGCAAAGTTAACCTTTTAAGTTAGCTCCACTTACTCTTCCCTGATCTATTATACAATCCTTCTGAGCAGATGCCAATTTAGCTCTAGCATCACCCTCTACAAACTTCAAGTTGGTCACAGTAAATGATAGTGTGTGGTAATAAAATATTAAAAACCTGTTACAAAGATTCACTCACCCAGAGTTCATTTTTTGGAAGACAAAACAAATCTCACAGGTAAATTCAGATTCAGGATTAAAAGCTGAAATTCTCTCAGAGCAGAGTTCAACACATGGACAGTCTACCAGTTGCAGTGTCCAATTCCCTGATGTTATCACCTATATTTTGTGTACAGAAGTCCTTAAATGAGATTAATGTCCTTTTTCCTGATTTATGGAAAATATTTGGGAGCACAAAAACTTTTCATCTGGCTATCCCAACTCACTCATGAACTAGCTTTGTTGATTACTCTGGAGTATAAGTATTCAGCAGCATTTATGGGAGACCATTTGTTAGGGCCCTTCAGTGTGAAGGCTGAATTCTGGCACTGCCTCACTTCAGGCAAGCACATGAAGCCAGTCCTCGGACTCTCAGAACTTGAGTCAAAGCAGCAGATTGCTCTGGGTCTCCACAGGTATATTGTCAAGTTGACTATGTTTATCCTTGTGTAAAGCAAGGATTTAAATCTGCACAAACCCACACCACAGTAGATTCTCTTCTTGGAATCACAAAATGGCTTGGTTTGGAAGGGATTTTAAAGAACATGTATTTGTAACATCCCTGCTGGGGACAGGGACACCTTCCACCAGATCAGGGAGTTCAAAGCTCCATCCAGCCTGGCCTTGAACATTTCCAGGGATGGGGCATCACAGCTTCTCTGAGCAACAGGTTCCTGTGCCTCATTATCTTCACAGTAGAGAACTTCTGCCTAATATCTGATTCAGACCTACTCTCTTGCAGTTTGAATGCGTTCCCCTTGTCCTGCCACTACACCCTCTAGTATAAAATCCCTCTCATCTTTCTTGTAGGCTCCTTCCAGGTACTGGAAAGCCACAGTTTGGTCACCCCAAAGCCTTCTCTTCTCCAGGCTGAAGAAACCAAATTCCCTCAGCCTTTGCTCATAGAGGAGGTGCTTCTTCCCTCAATTGTCTTGTTGTCCTCCCTGGACTCACACTAAAAGGTCAGTGACCTTCCTGTGCTGGGATCCCAGAGCTGGATGCAGCACTCCAGGTGGGGTCTCACCAGAGCAGAGGGGCAGAATCCTCTCCCTCTCCCTGCTGCCCGCACTGCTTTGGATGCAGCCCACGACACATTAGGCTTTCTGGGTTGTGAGTGCACATTGCTGAGTCATGTCCAGCCTTTCATCCACCAGCATTCCCATTTTCCCCCCTAATCCTTCCTTCCTGGATTGTAGTAATAAGAGATCTACACTGAATATGGAGAAAGAAATATTTGCTCTTCTCTACACAGTAGTTTTCTTTGCCAACCTACACATCATCCAGGATGAGAAGCAACTTTTCGTCATTAATTGGCCACAATAAAATATATTTTGAATGACAGCAGTGCACCTCTGACTGAATTAACAGAGTTACAGATGATTGTAGTCACCCACCTCATACCTGAAAGCCCCACATCAAGGGACCCAGTGCAGAAGCACTCCCACTACACATTTACAATTTTAGTTTCTGGTCAGCAAGCTGGCAGTTCCCTTTCAAAAAATGTTTAGGTGTTTTTGGGTTGGTTTGGGTGTTTTTATTATCTACCATAAAACATCAAGCTCTGAAGCAAGTGGTGTATTTGCTGCAGCAATATTAATGCTTGTTATCCCATTTCCATTTTTTGTTAGTGGATATCTCAAATATTGCAAGTTCCATGTTACCACAGATTTTACCAGGCCAGCAATAAAATCCTATTATAAGTGAAGAGAACTCTTCTTCATTGATAGATGTTTCCCCTTTGACACGTTCCATATTTTGGGTTTTCTTCTTCTAACACACTAATATCAGCTGGTGGTCTGTGAGATAACCTTTGCCATATCCTTTAAAAACTTTTAACATAGAATTTGTCATCCAAATATTTCCTAATTGTAATTCACTTTGCTACTCACAGAATATATTTTGGTGTTTGAACAAGTTGAATATCAGCTCTAGGATTTGGGGGAAATGGGCAACTGTTCTGTGTGTGGGAAAAGGTGGGAGCTGATGAGGGATTCATATTTTATGTAGCATTAACTAACTGGCAGAATATAAATGGTTTTTGTGTAGGTACTATTCATGGCTCTCTGACAACACATTAGTTTGGACACATACAGAAACAAAAGTTTACCATGGAACAACACTGATCTTTAGCTACCAAAACAGCAACAGACATCTCTCAAAGCCTTCAAGACTACTGAGCAAAAGCAACTGTTCTACTTAATGCTGATATTCGTATGTTAGGCACCATGAATTGACAATTTGCTCTCAGTGCTTCCTGTAATAGGAAACAGGCAAATTTATGGGAGTCAGTGTTCTGATTCGTTTCATAGCTGTTCTTGGCATAGGACTCTGAGACCTCATTTCACTTCTAGCTGCGCTCCATGCAGGCTTCAAAAGTCAGCACCTTTATTCCTCTATTTACAACCTTGGAACAGCCTCTGCCATGAGGCAGTAGAGCAGACAGAAGGACTGGTACAACCACAGGGCTCCAGACACAGATTATTGAGCTCTCTCTACTAGGACAAACCTGTTATGCCACTCAGATCCAGCAATTTCTGATCCCTCTGTCCCAAGAAATGTGTAATACTGCAGAACACGGCTTTTAATGACTACATCTTAGCTGCTACAGACAAGACTTGGAGACCACTGGTTCAAGGCATTTTAACACTAGATGTCCTAAATTAAAATAAATGCCAAGGGCCTATAATTAAAGACTCACAGATAATTCAAGAAATACATTTGAGTCCAAGAAAGATCAAGTATTACTAGATGTGGCCTCACACTTTACAACACAGGCAGATGTTGTGAGTGGAGTTTCAGAGAGCTTTCACTACAGACAGCTAAGCTCTCCTAAACACTACTCACCTGCTACCAAGACAGGCACTGCCTATCATTATATCTCAGCAGCATTTGCTGGTATCACAGGAAATGGGATCCAAAGACTGCACTGTGGCAGAGAGGTCTATATGGTTTTCATCTATTAATTGGGGAGTATACAGCCATTTCCCACTATTCTGACATCAGAAAAAAATGTAAAACAAAAAGCTGACTTTAATTTCTATCATCACAAATCAAACCCCATTTTTCCATTACTCCAGACAGGATTTGTCTCCAATAGCAGTTACTTTGTGAAATATTTCCCTGCATTAGGAAAACATCTTAAATGTCAGGCTGATAAAACCCACCTATCACAAGATAAGTAGGACACTGAAAGCTCCTCTTTCCCCTCCCAGTTTACAGTTTATCCTAAGCACATTAAAATCATTTTGCATTGCACAAACTTACTCTAAAACCAGAATCACCACTTATAACCCTAAACATGCAGTACCTGGCTTTAAAGCATAACAAGATCACCTCTTTGGCAAATTCAAAAATCTGACATGAAATTTGTCGATGGAGCCAAAACGTGGGCCTGAGCTTGCTGTTCCCTTTTCCCCCCCTTTTGTCTGGTCACTCAGTAATGACCATGAAGAGAAAAGAAGAAAAGGATCTGAACAGGCTAAGTATGTTTACCCTTGTTTAATTTTATTTAATAAACCAGGATAAGAGTAGAATTTGTCTCATAATCTGATCTCAGGCAAATGTTACAGTATACAAGTTCACATTACTATTATTTAGACAGTCCTAGAAAATACAGCCCAAACAATAATCTCACTGAAGAACCAATACCAGAAACTGAAGGTAGCTGATATGTTAAAACCAGGGAAATGAGTATAAATCTAGCCTGAACAGAAGTGGATTTGCATACAATGCATACACTATAAGTTATTTCTCAGATAGCTTGGAAATATGGCAACAGCTTCATTTTGCCTTGAAAAGCACAAAATATCAATTTTAAAATTAACCAAGTCAATCAGGGACATCATATTTGAAGACGAGAGGAAACAAAAGGAATATGATCTTTCAGTTGATAATAAAACTCACCTTCCTTCCTGCAAGATGTAAAAAGAAGGAAAAACTCTGAAGAATTCAGAGCAGCTTTTACTACTGAGACACCAAAGGGGTGATAGATAACTGAATGGCAAGAAACATGCAACAGGCTTTCTATTTGGGATTTGTTTTTCACACAGTCAGTACAATAACAACTGCTCCTGCAAGAGAGGTCAATCTACCCACGCATTAACCCCCAAACAAGCAGCACTCTGAAAATCAAAATGTGATTGCAAATTTCTTGCATGCCAAGATGAAGGAGTTTTTCATTTCAATCTATTACTAGCAGCATTTTACATTCATTATGGTCAGGGGGTGAAGTGAGAACTAGGTACTTGCTGGTTCTGAATGCCAGTGCTTTCTTGATTGCATTACCAGAGAATTAACATACAGAACCTGTATTAAAGCAGAAGAAATGAGCTTAGTTATAGCCACTTTCATAGCTGAGGATTTTATAGCAGTTTTATATTGTGACTCAGAAGGTTAAGAGGTTAAAAAATAGCTGTATAACCTATCCATTGCTGCAAAGAAAGGTCTAAAAGATCCAGGCTTTCAGCATTACAATGACAGGAAGGCTATCTGTTTTTGTAAGCATTTCTTTAAATCACACTCAGTGGGTTAGCAACCCCTGGCTTTGAGGAGGAGAGGGGGTTTTTGCTTTGTTTCTTTGAAACTGTCACTGCCAAACTCAAAATAAAACTTTAAAAACTTCACATAACCTCCAAATCTACAGCAGGCTAGCCTATGTCCTAACTCTTCACACTAGAAGTTACCAAAATGACAAATTACAATGACTCCTATAAGGTCATTACAATCTGCAAACCTTGGAGAAGATCCATTGAACCCATTTTAAAGGAAATAGGATCTTGCCTAAAGCAACAAGTGGGATAAGCAGTCCTAAGAAAGCTTAAGACCTTAATACACTTCTTGCAGAACTTCTCTTGCCATTTACAACATAAATGTACCCCAAGCACCCCAACCAGGAACCTAAGCAGCAAATATTTCCATAGTGGATTTATGCATTAAATCACCTGTATTAGGAGCTTGGATTTACAATAAATGCAAGAAAAGAAACGAAAAGCAAGGGAAAAGACAGTGACTCTTTAACAAATGAGTCATATATCTTATTAGCTGTTGTTAGTTGCATGACAGATTGTTTTGTTAATCCATTCTCTGAGTGTAACTTAAAAGCAGTGTATTACATAGCATTCATATAAAATAACTTGAGTCACATATCTTTTCTAAAAATAGTTTATGTATTTTTTTCCAGTGAACTTTAATCACTTCAAAGAAAATCCTTTAGAAAAAAAGCTTCAGCATGGCACTGCATTAACAAAGATTTATTATTTCCAAATTCTAGTTCGCCTGCATATGGCCAGTTCACACAGTGGGCTGAGTGAACTTCAGGGACTTCCAGGTGCAAGAAGTAAGGAATGCCTGTCAGAGCTATAAACTTTGGAGCTAGTAGCTGAGCTGGCTCCATTCTTTGCTCTACAGGATCAACCAAAACAATTTACTCACTAAAAAAAGGAAACATCACCAGCAGTGTCCTACTCAATATTGCACACATGCCTTGTTGTGAGCAATCAAATGGATATCACACACCACTTCTGCTGCTAAAACAACAGGGATATAGCTGGGTTACCTGTAGAGCTAGATCTCTACTCCTCTAGAGTCAAGGCACTCCTTGACACTTACTAATCTGGCATTTCTATTTCCTACAGAAAGCAGACAAGTTGGGTGATCATTTAGGAGCCAGATCCAACAGCTGTAAAATATACCACGGCTTCAGACAATGGGTTAGACAAGCATCTGTCAGGAAAGCCACTGCTACAGGTGATCTTGCCAGAGAACAGAGAGGTGGACTAGAGAGATACTGAGGGCCCTTCCAGCTATGCTTTCTAGGGTTCTCTATTTTCTATCCTCTTGAAAATATAGAGGGAATAAACCAACAAGTGTTTGCTTCTCAATATATAGCTCACGGCAGTAAGAAGAGTTCTGCAGGACTTTGTGGCATTTGTACAAAGGTTCTTTTGAGAGAAAGCAGCCACCTTGTTCACTAAACAGCTGCATTCAACCCACCTAGCTGACAGAGGAAACCCAGATGATGTAATCAGCAAAGCTTTTGATTCTGTCTCCCATGGTATCCTTCTGGACAAAGCATCCAGCACACAGCTGAGCAAGTAGGTTAGGTGATGGGTGAGCAACTGGCCCATAGATTGGGGCACAGAGAATGATAGGGAATGGGGTAACATCAGGCTGGCAGCTGGTCTTTAGTGGGGTTTTGCAGGGCTCCATCCTTGGCCCAGTTCTCTTCAACATCTTCGTTAATGACCTGGACACAGGACTCAAAGGAATACTCAGTAAGTTTGCCAACAACATCAAATTAGGAGTAAGTTGTCAACACCCTCGAGGGCAGAGAGGCCTGGCAGAGAGACCTCAACAAATCAGAGGACTGGACAATCACCAGCCATATGAAGCTGAACAAGGGCAAGTGCCAGATTCTGCATCTGGGATGGGGCAGCCCTGGCTGTGTGTGTAGGTCAGGGAATAAGAGGATGGAGAGCAGTGCTGTGGAAAGGGGGTCCTGGTTGATGTCAAGGTGAATCTGAGCCAGCAGTGCCCTAGCAGCCAGGAGGGCCACCCATGTCCTGTGGGGGATCAGGCACAGCATGGCCAGTGGGGACAGGGAGGGGATTGTCCTGCTCTGCTCTGCACTGGGGCAGTGTTGAGTGCCACAATAAAAGAAAGATGTAAAGCTACCAGAGAGCATCCAAAGGAGGGCATGAGGATGGTGAAGGGCCTCACACTGCTGCTCTACCAGCCTTATAAAGAAGAAATTCAGCAAATACTCAAGGATTTACAGCTACTCTGATGCTACTGAAAGTCAGCATGAACAGTGATAAAAGAGGGGTTTTAGAAGGAAGGTCCTAATCAATGAAAAAAATGGAAGCATCCAGTTGTCAAGCAGAGTTATACAGCATTAATAATTTTTTTCAGAGTTTTGGCATACTAAAAGCATAGCAATGGAGAAATATAAATCTGCTTACAATAGTAGTGTCTTGCAGCATCCATGAAATCACTCTATCTCAGGAGCTGTCACTCCAGAGCATTTTACCAATGAAGAGTTTGCTAAGAAGAACTTACTCTGATACAGTAGCAACGAGGAAAGCAAATTAAACTGAAGCCAGGATAGAAAAATACATATTTAAGAGTCATTCTGACCACCTGAAATTCACTCCTGAGCATCAGTAAGTTTTTGGACAACCACACACCTGGGTATTTCTGAAACTGATTCCTCACATCCTATATGTCCCTTCTTCTGAGGGGACGGTCATTAACATCCAAGACATCTGGGGGCTCATTAAACAGCAAGATGCAAAAGGCTGGGGGAGGGGGAAATCAGCAGTTTATTTCGGTAACAGTCACTTAAAAACAAAACAAAACAAAAATAAAAAACCCCCAAAAACCCCACAAATCAAAAAAAACCCACCGTCGTTTATAATGTAGAACTCCCTCCAAAATTAGCTTACACACTGATATAAATTGGTTTTCTTTGTGGTCTAAAATTGACTTGCAGTTCACTACTTAGTCAGAAAATAGCTACTGAAAAGCCCTGGCCTCAGAGCTTTTGGACTGTGGACTCCTTTCATCGTGTAAACAAATGCTTCAGATTTAAAGCTTTCCCATAATTGTTATGCTAACCTTGGAGCGAAACCTCTCCATTTGCATTTGAAGGAGCTAAATATTAGGCAGGAAAGAAAGTGGTCTTTTTAAAAGCATGAGAAAATGTTCCTTCTTTTTGGTCCTCAACCATCTGGGCAGGCCCTGCTCCTCTCTCTCTCCCTGGCAAAGGCAGAGGGAAGGAAAAGGGGCACGGATGGTGGTAATCTTGCTGAAAGAGAATTAAGGAATTCCTTCAAAACATGAATGAATGAGACTTCCTATAGGGGAGGGGAGTCTGTGTTCCAAAGAGATGTGAGAGGTTGTAGGCAGGGGGGAGGGAACAGGGACACAAATACAGCAGTGAGCTAGTGAGTGATGTAAGAAGCACCTATGTTTTATTATGGTTTTCTCTCAACATGTTCTGGAACCCAGAGCCAGATTTCTTTGTAGAGCCCGCGTGTGAACCCTGCAGCTAATGGGATGTTAATGTTTCCTCTTTCACCAGTCAGAAGCTAAGAGGAGTCTTTGGCTGCATGTGCATGCATACTCCTATGTGCATATGTATTCAGGTGAGAGAATTACTTGGCGGGGGGAGGGGGGGTGGAAACAAGGAGGGGAGCAGCCACAGGTGTCCGTCCCAGATTTGTGATACGGGAATTTTCATTAAGCATTTCAGCAAGGGCAAAAAGGATAACACTTGAATGAAAAAAAACCACAGTTCTGAGATTTCTAGTAATGTAGTTTAAATAAAAGAATTTCACAAGAGGAATCATTCTCCTTTCCAAATAGCCCTGTGTGAGGGGTCGTCCCTGCCACTGCACAGGTCAAGAGATTACTCCACTAACTGTTTAGAGTTAAAGCTGTAATCAGTAGAATAAATATTTGATATTACCACAGTAAGCATGTGATAGCAAAAAACAAGACTGACAACCTTCTTAAAAATAATCTAGGCCAAATTATCTGCTGGCACAGTTCTGGTCTTGAACTCATGCCAACAGAGAGTTTGCTGCTACATTTTGAGCTGCTAAAGGAAGTTATCACAACAGATTTTCTCGTGACAAAAACCAAAATAATTAATTGTACTGGAAGGAAATTGAGCGAGGATTAGTAGATTATCACATGCCAGAATGACCGAGTTTCTGCTAGCTGTGTTACTGGTTTCTGTCTATTTTCCATCCATTTCCTTGCAGAGCAATGGATCCACATTCATTGAATTTTCTGTTAGCATCAGGAGCAAATCAATGGTTGAGCCAGCAAGTGAGATTTCCTGCATCTTGGTCATATATAACACGAGAAATAGAATTCTCTTGATATTTTCCATTACACTGACATTCAAGATTGAATTTCAGTAAAGATTCCAGTTTCTAAAGGGAGGACAATCATTAAATACTACTTGCACATTTTACTCCTCAAACAAAATAACTGTTGTGTTCCATTCCAGAGCTGTACAGTGCCAAGCAAGAGACGTAGCCATCAGGAGGATTCCACAGAAATCTCATGAAACTACCAGGAGCCCTTGTAAACAGGATTATGAACACGGGTTAGGCCCAGGAAGAAGTCAAGAGTCACCAAAACAGTAGCCCAGCATTCATAACCATCATCTCAGTGCTTGAGTACACAAACTGTATGGGAAATTCATCCCATAAAGGCCAAGGTATATAGTGGGATTTAAACCCACGGCAATTCTAAAGAGAGGTCAAACAAGAGACGAAAATCAGGCAAGATCAAGTCTTGCCTTTACCCACACAAACACAGGTTGTGTATTCCCAAAATTTCTCTCAGCAAGAAAGTGGATAGGTGCGAGGAAAACTAATTATCATATAGTCTAAACAAAAATGGAAAATGCAGACATAGTTGTCACCAGACCCTGGGACAAGTTCTCCTTTTTGTTATCTAAGAAATAAATTATGCCTTGCCTGACTCCCAATGAAAAGAACAACAGAATGAAAAAAAAAGCGATATTGGATTAGATTTAATTGCCATGTATGTTTTCCCTACCAACACATTGAAGACTGTCATACAAGCTCCAGACTCTTCTTCACTGTGGGTTGGAATATAACACTTTACTGAACACATTAGACTCTAGCAGCAAATATCACCATTTATGAGGGAAAAAAAAAAAAAACCAAAAAACAACCCAAATATCTAAACCCTGATTTTTGTATTTATTTTTTTCTGAGATTAATAGCAGAATGAAAAAACATAGTTTAGATCCATGTAAATTGTTTGTTGCCTGTACTAAGCAATATAAATTGTTGCTTACCACTCAAGCTACCATTTTTTCAGTCATGTTATCAGCTGCAGAGGTTCCATTTTCCTGGATGTGGAAGGAATATAAAGTTAGCTCTGTCTCAATCACTTTTCAACAACTTATTTTCAGGGGAAGCAGGGGCAGGAGGCAATAAATGCGTATTGTAACTGTTGGGACCTACCACACACCTATTCTGATACACCTGAGCTTCAGAGTTTACAGGGATGATGCGAGTTTCCCTTTCCAAGCAAAGGGCCTCTCTTCTTTCAGACTGACATCAATCCTATCAATGCCTCCAAAAAGGTAAACGTTCTATAAAAAGCTAACATTACCCATTTTTCAGAATGGCTTAGAAACTAGTTGAAATTAATTCAATAGATATCAGCTGAATGACTGATGTTTTGGTTCCCAAATTGTTAAACTATCACAAGCCCAAGAAGGAAGAAGCTAATAACTCAGTTTTCATTTCTTCTTAATTCCTATATCTTCTCAGCTCTGTTTCTGACACCTCTTGCCAATTCTAAATCAAGGTGCTGACAGTTCACCACCCATGTGGTCATTAATAAAGCCTTTGCTGTATTTGTTAATGTACAATTCCAGGCAAAATGGAAATCCTTTATTATTTGCGCCAATACAGCAGTACCCTTCCACTGGGTGTGCTGTTACAAACCCATGGCTGTGTACACACAGAAACCATGGTCACTGGCCCAAAAGCAGACCATTGTCTCCTAGAACAGGTTTCTGCAATAACTTTGGTGGCCAACATCACAATCACACTTCACACTGTTCTCTTTGGCCCACCAGGTTTCTTACCAGGCCCACCATAAAACAGCTTTAGGCACAGACCACCCTCCCCAGTGGCAGTGAGCTGATCTTCAGGCAATTGACTATTCCATCCTCCACCTCTCTTCACATCCAGGGATAGTTTTTCCCAGATGCATTAGCCAGCTGCTCACAAACATAACAGATGCTCAGTTTGACTGGTTTTAACCCAAAAGATATAATTAGTGGCAGTTTAACATAGAGACCAAAGAATAAAAATTTTAACAAGATAGTTGAACATAATTACACTTAGATAAACACTGATGCTGAACACACAGGGCTATGTATGGTTGAAACCAGAATTTCCAACAGACTTAAAGTTGCCTGTTTTCCCAAACCGTTTCACCCTCTTTCTCCCACCAGCAAGAGGAGGATCATCTCCCCCAAAGAAAAAAAAATAATACTGTCTTCATTAAGAAAGAAAGATTCTCAGGATAGTCTGATTTTTATTGTATTATTATACCTTTCATAGGGTACCTAGTTACTAACAAAGAGTCAAAGAACATTATTCCATTTCTGGGACTGATTTATTTTCAAAGCTTCAGTGATGCAGCCAACACATGCATCTGTTTGGGCAAATTCTGGGCTCTACCATCACGTGCTTTCCCATGCAGCTATTTCCTTTCTCAGTATGGTGTACAGTTGCAACCTGACATCCTACAGGATTTCATTAGTATATAGAGTTTACAGTGTTAGGTTGTTCTATGAAACATATGATTAAAGAAGGAAATTCCAGTCAAAGCTGTCAAACATTGCTATTCCAAGATAGGCTCCGAGCTCTTTATCTTGACAACTAAAGCAGGCATTCCCTTCCCCAGAGAGTGACCCTACCATACACTTCTTTTACAGCCCCAGCTTCAAGCAACCAGAGTATGCTAGTTTTGCATAGATCCTAATTAAGAATGAATTTAACAACAGACTTTGGAATGTATTTAGAGTTCTCACATGAATTTTTTAGACATGCTTGATGCCAAATGCTCAGTGTGGCATAACACACCCAGCAGGACTTATACCTTTTAACTCATGCATTTTTGAAAACAACACGGATGTATTTTTGCATTTAAGCCTGACACCCTTCATCTTTTACAGAAGAGGTTCCTACAAGGTTTTTAATATACAGAGAAAATGGCAGAAAACAATCAAAATCCGTGTTGCTATTATAGGTGACGGACTCTTGTTGTCTAGCACTTGGCAGCGATCATAGAAGGAAAGGGACATAATTATACATACTTGAGCCTTCATTTCCTCCACAAGCACCCTTCATTAGTTCTCTGGTAAATATACTTGCACATCTTCAGGAAGACAAACACTGCTTTTTGCAGGATTCCTCATCAATGCACTAATTTGTGGTGGCAAAACACACAGCAAATCATTTATCAGCTTTTCTGTGGTTTTCCCATGCACTGGGGAAGCCAGGAGCCAGCTCTTACCACATTATGTGCTGATAGCAAGGGCTGATATGATTTCATATAGCCTAGGTTTTTCTGTTAAATATAAAGACCCAAACTCTGTTACTGACTTTCCTTTCTCCTAGGGCAATATTTTTCATCTCCTTCTCCTTACATCTAGTTTGTATGTTCTGTGGAGTGAGAATGTTTCTCTGTGGCACGTCCCAAAAGGGATTTTATTGTAAATGTCTCAGGGAGTCAGCTCCAAAATTCTGACACAAACTCCTTTCCTGTATGCTGCAGATTTCTTATGCGACAACGTGCAGGTCAGTAAGGCCACCCACACCTCATTTAGACTCTATGTCTAAAAGGGACAGAGAGAAACACGATGCATACTGTCCCATCAGGTACACAATTCACAAAGATAACGTGCTTGCTGTGGTTTCTTGGAGATAAAGTGATAAAACTCAGGCACTAAAATCCCATTCCTGTTAACACTTCACTCAGACCTTCCTCACCGGCCCTTTCTACAGTTTTAAAACAGATTTTTAGGATGCTACTAACTTATAGATTTTTATTTTATTGACTGTTTTGCCAAGCTGTAACAGAGTAAGATTTCAGGGAGATATCCTACCACTTCATGTATTCTCTGATTTTCCAAAGGGCAGATACCTCCCAAAAATCCTGCTCACATGTAAAATGTAGGTACTACCTCTCTCCTTCTCACATACACAGAGCACTGACATTTTCATATTATTTCCTCTCTTTATCATTTCATTTTCCTGCTGTAGCCTCTGTAAAATTCTGGGACATCAGCAGGCTCATAGAAGCAGCCACTCTCTCCCCTCTCTGCTCCTGTTCTCTGTTCATTCATAAATTCAGAAGTACCCTGCACAACACAAAATCCTTTTGTGGGTAATGTGATGTACATATCATTGCATTAGCCATATTTACTAAGCTATAAGCAAATTATGTTTTGCATCATAGCCGTGAAGACAAATATAGTAATAGAATCAGGTACCTTTCCAACCAGATGGAAATTTGCTAATGCAATAGGAAGTTGCTTATTAAATACAATGAACTTCTGGTGTCAGGAAATACAAACTGCAAGCATCATCAGGTGAGGGGAAAATGGCTAGTTTAACGATCCTACACACAGATACATAAATTTATCCTGATTAAAAAAGAACTAAATCAATACTTAGACTCTCCTAAATGGGGTTGTTAGTTTGTAATTTTTTTTGAAGTACACATCACAATAAACTGCTAAGGAAAGACTGTTGTCATCTATTCACAAGTGGAAAAAAAAGCTATTACATAAGTCCTGACTTTAGACCGATACTGAAATGAAGAACAAATCCTTTAAAGCACCCTGACATTAGCATTCTGTGCAGATGTTCTAGGCCTTCCAATGACATAATCTGAGATGGGCTGTACCAATATTTTTAACAATATGAAACAAATAAGGAATGATGCTTTTACATAATTTGTGAGAAACAGCATCAAGGATGTGTGAGCTCCAAACAAGCAGAGTAAGACAATTAGCAATGCATTTATTGATATCAACAGAAAAGTTCTTTCAATAGGAATAATCAAATCCAGGATGGCAATTAAAGAACAGCCTCTTATTGAGAACTGTGAAAACTGGTCATTGAGCAGTTACTGAGTAGCTCCAGTTCATCATGCCTTACAAGGACAGGTAAGGACATAGCCTCAAAAACCAAAATTTCACCTTCCCCTGTAAGGCACATCATCCTCAAAATGAACTCATCACAAAAAGGCTGCATAAATGGATACATTCAAAACACAGAACCATACTGAAGCTCCAGAAGAGCAAGTTGCTTTCATTTAGGGGCACAAAAACAATTCACTGGGAAATGCCTGGATGAGAGCATCTGGCCTTGGACTACCTGAAGAAGTGTTCTGCCAAGAGAGGCACCAAAAAGGGTTAAATAATTCCTGTTAGAATCATCTTCCTGGCTGCCAGGATAAAGGCCACTGTGAGGTAAAAACTAGGACAGTGGTGTTCCATTATTAAGGCTCCATCAGTATTTCTTCTTAGTGGGTACCTTGCAATTTTCTAGTTCTCTTCTCAAATGCTTTGTTTCAGCAGTGCTCCGAACATCAAATATTTGCAGTGTGGATTTTCTAAGGGTTGTTCTGGCTTTCAGAGGTTAAACTAAGCAAGAATTTTTTTTGTTCTTGGTTGCAAACAGTAACATACAGTCCATTCAGCATTTCTGCACAATAACCCACCTACTTTCTTCATAAAACAAATTAACATCACAAATCAATATTCAGAGGGGGTTTTGTTTTGTGCTGGTTTTAAGTGACAGAATTGCTTGCTTTTCCTGTCAGAAGAATTCTACCAGAAGCATGCATTTTCAGTCCAAGAAGCTGTCACATCAGCATATTTCGGGGAGACGATAGATGTTAGCTCGTACGCCTCCTCATCCTTCTCTGAGAGCTCAACACAACAGCCTGCCACCCACCACAGTAACCTAAGAGATAAAACACAGAGCAGCACTAACAGAATGAGAGGGCTTTGGAAGCAAAGCCAAATTAAAACACAATAAGACTACAGCTGAGCATCGAAGTGCAACATCATGGCAGGTAATAACGCAGAAAACAACACCCTGCTAACACAACTCTCCTGCTCCTACAGCCAGCTTAACCTAACCTATGCAGCACAGTACTTTTCAGGCTTGCTCTTGGAGGCTCAGGCCAAAAGACAACTTTCTTAAATCAAAGCTATCATTAGTAAGTGTACAGCATTTTCCAACTTAACTACCTGGGAACTCCAGCCTAAAAAATGTACAAGCATGAGGTTACAAAACCACCACACACTGTACTCTCACAGGAAGTGAGAGGTGCCTGTTGCATTTGCTCACTGGGGTGGACTAACCAGGATCCACTGAGGATTAAAAGGACCAAATAGCTGTGAACCTCAATACTATGAAATCCAAAGCCACATGGCTCAGGGCTAATGCCCTTCTTGAGACTACACATCTCGTTAGAAAAGGACAAGGAAGAGAACCTGGGAAAACCAGGTGATCACTGTATGAAAATGAGCAACCAGTGTCAGAGGGCAACAAGAAAGAAATGAAATCCTATGGGGTTTTAATGAAAGAATATCGGTGAAATCTCTCTCTAAAGCCAGTCTCCAATTTCATCTGCTCAAGAAAGGATCATTAAAACACCAATGGTAATGTGCTGTAAAAATTCCTGTGTAGAAATGGACTGCCAGAGGGTAAGAATGTTTTGGAGAAGAGGCCAGAATGCAGTGGTAACCACTGCAACAGCCTTGAAGAGACACAGCCAGGTAAAGTCCAGCTGTGAGACCACGAGTAACCTCTCCTGCACTGCATGGACAAGGCACACATGCCTTTTAAAGGCTTCACTTTCAACCTTCACTTCAGTTTCAAGTACCAATACAGACACTTGGTCACTAAAACCTGCAATCTTTGCATGCACACCAGATTGACTACTCTCATCACTGGGTTGGTGCACAAGACAGAGTTTCCTTCTGGGCACAAGGTTCAGGCATTGCAAACACGTAGGCATCATCAAGACTTCAAACCTCCAAAACATTGCAACATGCCTCTATTCTCTCTTGGCAATTCTTCTCCTAAAGCAGGCATAATGCATTTCTTTCTGTTAGCTTATGCCCATCTTTACCTGTGGAGGTTTGTTTGTGCAGAGAAAATACTTCATGGCAGGAAAAAAAAACATTTAGCTTTTCCTTATTAAAAACGTCCATTAAAATTATCCCCAAGGTGAATATTCTGTGCTGCTACTGAAAGATTGTTGCACCAGGATTTCGAATCCAGTGTTATCATTATGAAAAGATATTCCAGACATTTAGCAAAAACACAGCTTAACTAAGCAGGGTTTCTTTTACTTACGGCTGCAAAAGCAATAATGGAGAAAATGAAAATAACCCCAAAGTCAGTCTTCTGTATATCATGCTACTCTCTTTTTTTTTTCCCAAAGCCAGTAAAAGAGTCAATAAATTCAATAATGAAAAAAAGGAGTTGCTTATAACTACTACAGTATTAAAGAAATGTATTTCACTTTGTATGGCTTGAAATTTTGACATCATTCTTGGCTTCAGTATCATACCCAATTAGAAACCCCTGGAAGAGTGAGAACGACAAGAGCCATTAAATGTGTCACAACACGGGGTGAAGGGAAGAAGTGCTGGAAGTGGAGGCTTTTCAAAGTAAGCATTGGAAATTGTGCTGCACAATGAGTGCAGAATATGTTTTTTCTCTTCCCCCCCCCA
>VWYP01006844.1:300034-355113 GCA_013400435.1 Pycnonotus jocosus | reverse complement strand
TTTCTCTTCCCCCCCCCCACCAGCCTCCACCTCCTGCCCTGCTCCTCATGACATACACACACATTTTATGGCCTAAGAGCCAACGAAAAAGGGTGTGTTCTTTCAGGTTTATAGCCTTGACTAATGGAATTGCTCTAAATAACATTTTGATCTTGTAAGGTCATGCAGAGTGCTATACCTTTCCTTTAATGATTCAGGTCTGGACGAAGCATTTCCCAGAATTGAGATGGTAATGAAGTCATTAGTTTCTTCCTACTTGAAGCTCTGGCTAGGAAAGAGAATTCTATGGGTAAAGTCTGAGAGGGTCTTTTTCATAAAGCTCATACCCAGCTGAGCTGTAACACCTGTTACATTTTCCCAGGAGCCTGAGCTGCAGAGCATTTCCAATCTATTTGCTCTTCTTCTCCTATAGCACATTGACAAAAGCTGGGGGAATAGGTTTTCTAAGGGAGTGCTAATTGAAAAAAAAAAAAAAATCTACGCCTAGTGCAAATGTTAACTCACATCCTAGCTAAGATAATGACGATTATTTCCTTGTCTTTGAAAACACATGCCATTCCAGACTGCATTTAAATTAAAAATACACATTTGAAATAGGTTCTTTAATAATTCCTCACCTTTTATGTACAATATAAAGGACGAAGAATTAATCCAAAAAACCCCCCACTATTGAAAACAGCCCCTTATGCTAAGTTTTAGATACTAAAATACAGTCACTGCACAGTAGAGAAACACAGCACTAAGGACATGCCAATAAATATAGAACTAACAATTATATATGCATTCTTACAAATAATAGTTCTTGGAGAAACAGTTTTAAGATATGCTTTCCCAAGTAAAGGGAACAATAAGCCTGAATATTCAAGTTCCACCACTGAGTACCTGTGGAGAGAGGTGTGCTTCTTGTTCATTTGGAGCAGCAATAAGCTTGATTTCAGGAAATTCCAAATCACTCAAGAACAAGACATCCACAGGTTAGACTCAGAACTGACACACACTTAGCAACCAGAAAATGTATCTTGTTTAGCCACTGGTACCCTCTCAGACCTCCCTCCAAAGTAAGTTCATATATAAATTATGTTTTATAGAGCAGACCCAGGTGTTCCAATGCATTTAGGTCTTGCCAGCTAATTAGCACACATGCATACACACAGAGTAAGAGATCATTAGAAAGGAAGGTAGTAAGAGACATTCTTCGACTAAGAAAGAATCTGTTCCCTCTACCAGACTGAAATAATGCATCCTTACTGAGCACTTGAACATGCCACAAAAATCAGCTGTTCTCAGTTGTGAAGGGATGGTCTGGTGGTGGGACACACTTCTCTTTTTGCTGCAGACTTATGTGGCTGTTGCTGTGAGCACCAAGGCTTTAAAGCCAGAGACAGAATGAAATTCTGAAGAAATGTCTGAGAGTATCCCCAGCATCCTAAACATAACACTGAGGCTTCAGTACACCTATTATTGCAGTTAGAACATTCTGTTGCACTGCACTTTTCCCCCTCACTTTTATCTTTGAAAAGCAGTTCTGAAAAGCCTCTAAAAATGACTGGGGTTTTTCAGTTGGGATTTTATTGTTTGGGGGTTTTTTGGTCGGGTGGTTTTTTTGTTGTTGTTTTTGTTTGCTTGTTTGGGGTGGGGGTTTTTGGTTGGTTTTTTTTTTTTTTTCCCCTACAACATACTGCACAAATGTATAAACAAATGGAACATGGAACAGAAATTCCTGAGCATCTTCCCAACACTTAGAAAGTCCACATCCAAGAAGAGGCATACCACTAAAGAATAAAATTAACCCTGCATTTTTAATAAAACAGAAGGTGGAAGTTAAGAAAGAGTACTACCCATCCTCATTTTTATGACTGATATGCTAAAATACCACACTAGAAACAAGTAAAGGGTTTTTTATAAAAAGGTAAAGTAGGGGTTTTCTTCTACTTTCCCCCCAGAAACATTAGGCCAAATTGTTATTGCTTTTCTTTTAGTATTAAAATCTTAATGAACTATCTGGAAAGCAGATAGTAGACTAGATCATTTTCCTGGAAGAAAACAGCGTGCTTACCTTTCTGATTTGCCAAGTCTATTCTACACAGCTGAGAGAAATAACTTTGCTCCCAGGTTTTATCACAAGGCCTTGTTATTTTCCCAGTAAAATGAAGTAGAACTGCTTACTGTTGGTGTTTATATCTGCTAAATCATTGGCTATAATGACACTATATAACCTACTTATACTTTCTTTTGCCTCTGCTTTTGGTCAGCCCCAGCCAGGCAGTGGATTGTGCCATGTCAGAGAATCACAGAATCTTTAAGGCTGGAAAAACCTCTAAGATGATCAAGTCCAACCTTAACCTCACACTGCCATGTTCACCACTAAACCATGGCCTCATGTGCCACATTTACAGATTTTTTGAACCCTCCCAGGGATGGTGATTCCACCACTTTCCTGGGCAGTTTCTTTCAATGCCTCAATACCCTTTCATTTAACAATTTTTTTTTTTCCTTAATATCCAATCGAAAACATCACCGCAGTGAAGGAAGGGTCTGTAGGCAAGCAGGAGACAGCATCTCACACTCAGTCCCAATTCTGAGCACATCAAAACAGAAGCTTAATATTTTTCCTTGTAAACTTAGCCTTAGTTTTTCACTGTGATGTGAAAGTCTGCTATTTGATGCACCTGAAACACACTTACTCCCCCATTTTATCCATTTCCCAGCAGCTACATTCCCTCTTGTTCACTGCTTTCATAATTATTTTTTCACTTCCATCCAAACCACCCCTTTATTCAGCGAGTGTTGAGTGGGTGTTGTCCTCCCCATACAGAGCTATTCCTCTTCTTTAGCCTATTCAACCAAGTGAGCTGCATAAAGTCCAGTTCAGACCTTTATAAACTTCACACTTGCCTTTATACACCCCTGCTTTGCACTGGTTACATCCTTGTATTAGTACCTACTTTTGAAAACAAGGAACAGGATCTACTGGTACTCCATGCAAGGTAAAGTATCCCAGCTGGATGAGCACATTCTCTATCCAGTGCTAAGCCTTCCCAGAATGGGATGATTCCCTGAATCATCCACAATCAAAATCTGCTGATGGTTAGTTTACAGAGCTCCTATCATCTTTCCTTTTGGAGAACAAAGGTGGACCCTGGCAAACAACTATCTGAAAATGACTGTGCCCTAAAGAGTCCAGAGTTTTTGGACTTCTAGTTTGAACTTCCTTCATATTTACAGATGAGCTGGCCATGGCCTGTCAAAAGGGCAAGACTGGAAACCTAGAATTCAGATACTTTATCTGTACCCTGGAATTTGGAGAGAAGTAGAAAACTGATTCATTTCAGCTTCACATTTGGCACAAATTGCTTTCTCCACTGTGTCAAACTGTGAAGTAAGAGTGAACGGCTAGAAACAAAAAAATCTCCTTCAGCATCTCTTCTGTGCCTACAGGGAGCGAGCAGTAGCAGTCCAGCAAAGGCTGCTGTCCCATATGCTCTGCTACTCAGGCAGGAGCATGAAATGAAAGGTGTTGTTGAATAGGGCTGGGGCTGCCTGTGGCACAAACTGGCTGTAAATCTGACTATATGTTTGACATGTCAAGAATTACTACAATAAAAACTATGTATTGGAAAGGACATTAAATGGGCGTTAAATAACTGGGTGTGAGAAAAAAAATCCCAAATATTTTACAATCTCATTTAATTATTCTGTTTTCTTATAGAACAATTCAGTCCACAGTCCTCTTCTCCCAAATTATAATTCTGCCCTTGAACTAACCTAACAAACTGCTACAACTATCAAGTTATCATAAACACCTCAATGCTCTAACAAATTTACTGACACCTGTAAATCCAAAGCTGTATTTCAGATTAAAGCAATACTGGCCACTTGCTATATATTTCCAGAATGAAGAACACATGCGAAATACACTCTCAGACATCAAAATCCATGGAAACTAATGTAAAGAACTCTAAATTTTTTAATTAGTAATCCATTTTGATTACTACAAATTTTCCTACATTTGAAGCTTTAACTTTGGTACACAATTTTTTTTTTTTTTTAAAGCAAAAGCTTGGGCTCTGTCACCCAAGTGTTGACACTTCAAGAGCAAGGGAAAGAGAGGAAAGGTACCAGTTGTTCTCATATTCATCACAAAGATCAAAATAAAATGAGAACCACAGAACACGACAGAGATTTAAAGCTGAAATTAAACACACTTTGTATATTCCAAAACAAATTTGTTTTGAGTAAGTTAACAGTCTTTGAAATATTAAACACAGAGCTGCACATTTTCATCATTTCTCCACCCTCTCTCTGCCATTCAAAGTGCACAGCTAAGGAAGAAGAGAAGAATGGAAAGGAACTCGAGCCTGACTGCTGTTCACACTTTGAGCTGTATGTTATGTACACAGTGTTTTACTGTGAACTGACTTGGAACAGAGCTTGTGTGAAATATTCTTACTAAACTCACATTTTTCATTCAACAAAACACAGTCACTCAGAGGGTATCACACGCCCAGATGCCATTCCTCACATCTTTCTGCCCACCCCAATCTTATTAAAGCCTAGTAATTAAGAAACTCAGTCAGGGTATATACCCAGATCCAAGCCCCCAGTCTAGCTGGCTGTTTCACAGCAGCAAGATCATCTAACCACCAAGTATCTCCCCTTTCAAGTGTTCTTGTTGGAGCTGTTATAGCTTGTACTAGTAACAGGCAATATACCACCGAAAAGGCAAAAAAAATGCACAAAACAAGTGGTCATCTTGGTCACTTCTCTGGGGTTTTGGAAGGCAATAAACACAAACCATGTATCTTAAGCCAATATGCTGACCAGAGACTCCTCTGTAGAGTTGTGCTCTCTTCATCTTAACCCAGGTAAAAGGATTTGATACAAAAGTTCAGCACATTCAGGGCAGAGAGGTGGAGGCCCACAGCTGTTGGTTTTATGAGAGTATGAAGTCAAAGGGAATTCAACAACACTTCACCCACTCCAGTGTCTTTGAAAAATCCCCAGGAGTGCTGATCCTCGTGTGTCTTTCTACACTTGAAAACTGTGTCTGAGTGCCTTGCATGGTTTCTATAAACAAGAGACAGAGAAGCACCTCACAGGCAAAATAGAGAAGACAGCAAGCAGATTCTCCAAGGCAACCTGTACAGTGTTTACTGACAGTAAAGCATCACCACATGGCATTTTCTCAAAGTGGTAGGTGCCTCAGATTCTGGGAATGACATTCCTGGGAATTCTTCCCATGCCTGCTCCTTCAAACAGTATTATAAAACTCCATACACAAGATTTTATGTTAAAGGAATTGTACGTCATACTTAATTCTCAAATTTTGTCATAATCACATGATTATTCTAGCTCTTCAGTGAAGCATTTGCTACAAAAAAATAGTTAAAGGCAGGATGAGATGATATTTATGCCCTAAAGAAAATCTACCTCATTCAAAAGCTTCAAGTTTATTACTGATGCACTAGTTTAAAAAAAAAAAATCAAAACCAACAAAATTAAAACAACCACAAATATATAAGCCAAAACTAAAGTTACCAGACCGAACAGCATATGTCCCTACCTTTTGTAGCAGATGCATGATCTCTAGCTGTGACTGCACGGTACTGTTACACCAATGACAGGTCTGATTCTAGTCTTTATACCATTTACTTTATTTACTGTGGGCTACTATCCTTCAATTATGCTGACTCAAGCCTTTACCCAGCTATATTCTTGATAGGATTCTCTCAATGCTACTAATAATATTTTAAAACACTAAAGAAATAATTTCAAAACCACACAAATTTACAGAGCATTAAAAAAATCCCCAAACCCTACAGATGATTTTAACAGATCTTCCTTAAAGTATTACAATGCAAGTATTTGAATTGTGCAACAGAAAGAAAGCACATTCTGGAAGTGAATAAAGCTGAGTGGTACCATGTTGTGCAATATCTACATTGTATCTGCTCCTCAAATGTGATCACAGAATCACAGCCTTGATATTTTAAGTCCCTTGATTTCTCTCCCCCCATCTGTGATCACCATGCACTCTTTCCTGCCAAATTTGTCCCTACAGGAAAACTGTGGATCCCTCTCCTAGCTTTAGCACTGTTGTTTGAGCATGCCAGTTCTCACAGAGCTTCTTAATATACCACTTTTCAAACGTTCATTCATGCACAGTCTTATACTATCTCAGCAGCAAATTAAAAAAACAGAAGTTACTACTTCAGGGTTTTTTGTTTCTGGTTTGGTTTGGGGTTTTTTTCGGTTTTTTGTTTGTTTGTTTTGGTTTGGGGTTTTTTGTTTTGGTTTGGTTTTTTGTTGTTTTTGTTTTTGCTTTTTTGTTGGGGTTTTTTGGGGGTTTTTTGGTTGGTTGTTTTGTTTTTTGGTGGGTTTTTTTTTGTGAATTTAACTTGTTTTGAGAGGTTTCTGTTGGATATTAGGAAAAATTTCTCCACTGAAAGAGTGGTCCAACATTGGAACAGGCTGCCAAGAGAAGTGGAGTAGTCACCATCTCTGGAAATGTAAAAAAACCCAAGTCTACATGGCATTTCATGATACAGTATAGAGGGTATGGTGGTACTTGGTTGAAAGTAGGACTTAATGATCCTGGAGGTTTTTTCCAACCTTAATGATTCTACATTCCCCAAGATCAGTTTGAACAGTCTGTCTAAGCATGGTCATACCTCTCCCAAAGGCCTCATTGACTATAAGCTCTATTGGGTAGGCACTATCTACACACATCTTGTAAATTGCTGGAAGCTCTCATTTCTCACTGGTCTGGAAGGTCGGGGTGTTTGTTTGTTTGTTTTAAAGTGGGGTGTTAAGTGTGACTTGCAGCATAACCTTCCAACACCACAAGGTAAGCCAGGGTCAGGTGCTGCTCAGTTGTTTGCAGAAATCACAATGCAAAGAGCGACTCTGGTTATGGTGACAAGAGAGCTTCACCCGATGAATATCCATGCAGTGACACTGAAGATATAGACAGAAGACACATAAATAACACCTTCGAAACTGATAATGATACCAAGGAAGAGCTGGAGCAAACATTAAAAGTAGATAATAGCATCATATTATCACAAAATTATAGGACAAGCATTCTTGTCTGCTGGGACATTGCTCCTCAGTTTTTTGGTAATGGCTGCCTAGTTCTTCAGCAATTTCTGGGTAAGAAGAAAACCAGAACACTACTTACCAACCCTCCCAGATTGCTGAATAAACAAAAGAGAAATAGTGATCAGAGGCAACTGGCTCCACCTCAAAGTTATCTAAAAAAGAAATTGGGGAGGACAGAACAACATTCCAGTGGGAAAGCTTATTACCACTTTGAATGGAAAGAAAAATCAAAAAGACACACCATCACTTTCTTCAACAAACAACATAAGAAGAGGGGAAGACCAAGAAGACTGGTGCATCATAAGGTAAGAGACTTCTGGGACAGGTAAGGCAGGTCAGTGTCACATCCAAAATTACACAAACACTTTTGGTGGGAGATAAGTGACTATATTCTGACAGTAAATACATGTGCCATCAGACACACCGTGTGGCTTACTTCTTGCTATCAGACATCAAATATGTCTAACCCTAGTAGTGACAAAGGACAGGACAAGAATTGAAATAGGTACCCTAAACTGGAAAGAGGTCACAGGTAAATAAGCAATTTTCCCAATGGATGAATCTCTGAATTTCCCAATGGAAATCACTGAACTGAAATTGGATATTTCTGAAAGATACTCAGTCTACAACTACAAGCTCTGAACTATAATTGTCAGGAGTAATTCAAAATCCTTTGCTGAAGAGGTAGTTGGATGAAGAGTTTTCAAAACAGTCCATTCTTGCCTTAAGAAGGCAAGGTCCTTCCAATCCTCCTTACCTCTGGCCACATGAACTAGTATCAGAGGAAAAAGACATCTCACATTGTAGAAATAAGCATAAATCCACCCTAGATACTGTGAGGCCCTGTGAAAAAGCATAGAATTGGGAAGCACAGGTAATGTGTCTGAAGAACAAGGAAGGATTCAGCACTATCTCAACATTCAGAGGAGGTAAAAGATGGAGAAATTGGGGGAGGGGAAGAAGACCAAAATCCCTCCTGTGATATGGTAAACCCTCAGATTACAAGACATGGGGGCAGGGAAGAGTTTAGGCAGCAAGCTGATAGAACAGCCCTTCCACCCCTCACTAGACTAATTCTCCATGAGGATATTAGCTGCAGTTTACATTTGTTATCAGGTCAGCTTTCCGTGCTACCTAGACAATAAAATACATGTAGGAGAGGTGGGCAAACTGAATGCATTCTAATTTATCACATAAAGCAGGGACAGCCTAATTCATGTACTATTCCTACCCTCATTTACACAGGTAAGAAAGAGCAAAAGGGAGCAAAAACTCCTGGGGGGGATGGTATGGGGCAGCGGTGGGAAAAGCCTTTTTATTTTGCTAAAGGACCCCAGGGAAGGGCCCCTGAAGCAGAGGCCCTGCTTTTACAAATGCTTCCCTTTCCTTACACGGTTCCTTTAATACAAGTAAAAATTTCAAATTCCTCATTTGTTTAGCCTGAAATCCCTTGCACATTTCCCACAAACTACTTCCTTTTCTCTCTTTTTAGCTGGACTCCCTCTCTTTTTAATGAAGAGAAGTTCAGAGAGTTTTTCCCATGAATAGATGGCGGGCACCTGGGAGTTATGAATTTTAAAGTGATCATTTTCTTTCAGCCCCGCTGGACAATGGGGATCTCCTTTTGACTCACTTTCACAGCTTTGAGAGGCTCTCAGATCAGCCACATTCCAATCAGACTGGAGTCAGATCAGAGCCAGGCTGGACTGCATCAAGGTCTCTTGCACAGAAAGACAAGGAGCAGATGGCCAACACTGAGCTCTCCTCCCCTTTTCAGAGTGCAATGGAAGGCAATGTGGGAAAGCGTTCCCCCAGCATTGCCTATTGATTTCTGAATAGGACCACCACATGCCACCAGCCTGTAGGTATGAACCTCTGTTAACAGATGGTGAGATCATTATGAGCAATTAATTCCTTTAATGTATCAGTGGGAACATGTTGGAAAGGGTGATGCAAGCAGAGAGTGAATAGTGAACTTCTCATTCCTCAGGGAGAGCTGCGGCTACATCACTGAGGGATGGGAACAGTCTTTCAAGAGCCTGCGCATACTGAGAACCAGAGTTAGCCATTTGGTCCACAGACACAAGGCATGGTTTTTATTAACTAATCATCCCTCCCTCGTTGATATGTGATTAACAACAGATTTATTTCTAGGTCATTTTCGGAGAGACAAACAAGTCAAAACAATGAGGAGGGGGAAAAAAATCCCAAACTATCAACACAGCAGGAACACGGGGAATTCGATTGTGAAGACGAGGAGGGAATATCACTACCAAGCTTTTTGTTACGTAAAATTTGATTTAGACTGGCTATAAATTAAAAAGGAGACAGACTATTTTGAACACAACTATGTGTATATAAATAAATGTGAAGAATTCATAATAGGTTTTAGTACTGAAAATAGAAACATACAAAATAAGCCCTTAGCAGGCTTGTCAGAAAGTAACTATGAAAGGCGCTTACAAGTAAGTTATAGATTATACAATTTGAATATAGATATCCTATTGAAATGCAGAGAAATCCACGGAAAATGCTGCATATTTATTGCTATTCATTGTGATCTCAGTAAATTAAAATTCACTGTGCTAATAACAACTCTAAGAGTAGGACATTCCCGCATCGTCTGCTTTACATGCATTTATATGACAGGCTTTGTTGTGGTGGTTCTTTTTTTTTTTTTTTCCCTTCATTTTAGAGACAGAAGGAAAAACTGAAAGCACAATATAGATGGCTAGTTAGCTCTTGGTCTTAAAGATGACAGCAGAATGTGAACAGGAAATACAGGCAACTATTCACTTATTCATATTTAAATGACACTTTTTGCTTGTAATTAAGACACTCAAGTCGTGTCTCTGTTCATGAAATTTACATAACTGTACAATAGCTTGCCTAAGTGAACAGCAAATGGTAGTTAACCTTGAAGTGTATTATCTTAATTGAATAAATCTGGCTATAGTTCAATAAATTTAAACAGAAATATATCTTTAAAATACTAAAATAATTTCTTTAAATGCATTTGCTTTTACATCTTAAGACGGCTTGCTGCTTTTCTTCTAGATTTTTATTTCTGCTGTAACATTGGTCCTTTAAAAAAAAATAAACCATTGCAGAACAACAAAGACATTGATACATGTTTCCTGTTTTCTCCTTATTGTTCACGGTTTGAGTCGGTGTCACATTCTGGAAAGCCTTGATAAGAATATCAGAATATTGAATCAAAATGTATAACTTGCCTCTTTGAGATAGTCCCTTACCTACTCTCTCTGTCCCTGTTGGACTTGTGTTCTTCCCCTCCCCCAGCACGTACCAGCTGAGTATCCCATCACACAGTGAGAAACCTAGGTGGGAGAATATAGATTTTTGCATAGGTTAAATAGGAAAGCCACATTCCACCACTCTCCCATTTAAATCAGATTTACATGGGGTGTAAATCCCCTCAGAATAGAGCCATTCACTGAGAATTCAGAATGATCCCCTCACAACGCTGATTACATTAAATCAGTAGCAATCATGTTTCCTGGATTATGTAGTTACAGCAAAGGAAACTGTGCCACGTATTTATATTTGTGTGAAATAAGTTAATGAGAAGCCACCTGTGCCTTGTATCAGTTTACAAGAAAAAGCAGAGGAACACAGGTGTTTCAGCAATATTGCTGTGTATTTTTACATGAATTTGCAAACACTAAAAATAAACATATTGTTTCTAAATTCAGTGACATACACATTTTGAGGGACAATATTTTGGATTTTGTTTGGGCTGTCTTTGCCTTAAAGAACTACAAAAGGCTGGTATTTTGGTCATCAACAAGAGCTACAATTTGGGTTTTTCTCGCTCCCACAATGTTTACCATTGTATCTTATGCAATACTGACTGTACATGCTCAGTTCTTACCCACTTTGTTGGTGAGAAGCATTCACACTGTGAATTACCATTTTTCCCAGCATCTAGCACTACTCAAAAGACAGCACAATAATACACTAGAAATGCCTTTGTCTGTTAAAACATTATTCTTCATCACTACATGAAAAGCAAATTGTCTTTGTATAGAGGAAGAGTGGCACACAGTAGCTTTGGGTGCCAGGAGAAGGAATTTGTATCAGTGGCTGACCACTTCATAGATACACAAGCCAGATTCTTCCTCAGTAAGCAGACATATCGATGTTTTGAATAAAATTTTGGCTGCACCTTTTAATGTCATTACTTGTACTACAATGGCTCCAAGAGGATCATTTGGTTTTGCCCTTAAGAAGAACATCCAAGGTTTTGGTTTTTTGCTTGAGGTTTGGAGGGGAAGAGAGCGCATTAACAAGAAATGCTTAATCTCTTGACTTGATGCACCACATCTAAAATGAAAGCAAGTCAGAAAACCTCATCCTTTCATCGGGATCAATTCAGGAAGACAACAATCAAATGATGAATCATGAAAACTCAAGACCAGCACTCATTTTTGCAACACAGTTGAACAACGGTACTCAAAACTGATGTGTTCTAACAAGGCTTTTGCAAATTGGTCTTGAAATCAGGCAAGTAAGGAAAAATATCCTTCAAAGGCTATTCTAAATTTCCCTGTATTTTCTTTTGCCTTCAAATGGAAAAGTAAAAATCAGTATGCGCAAAAGGATTTTGGTACAAAAGTCTTACAGCAAATACTTAAAGGACTAGAGAGGGATGCAATGTATTACAACAGTTCCAGATGTTAATGGATTGCAAGAGGAAAAAGAAACCCAGCCAGCAATTCAAAAATTACTCATTCTAGGACAGGAATCTACTGACTTCCCTTCTCTCCGAAAATGCAGGTAATAAAATCTGCTCATTTTGCTCCTGACAAAGATTATAATTGTAGTTTGCAACCAAGACAGCTGAAATCATTAGTGCTCCCCTAGCGAACTGAAGTGGCTCAGCCTGTCTTGGCACAGTCACATGTATTTAGTCTAGATAAATCATAATTTAGAGGCTTATGAAATCCAGCTATTTGAGAATACTCCTAGCAATTCTATGCACTCATTGGACTGGTTTGCCAGCACAAGGAGAACTGTACTTCATAAACCTTTGAGGAGAGCCTGAGTAGGAGAATTACCCTGGGCATCTGCCCACAGAGCCTGCTTTTCTCTGCCTTAAAAGATAGATCTGGATCTGACTTCTCAGGTTTGAGAGTTTTTTCCCAAACACTGGTGGCTTACTGTTCACTACTTATCTATATGGACAGCTTTCCAAAATTAACACATGGTCTAGGAACTCCCCATAAAGCCACAACACCACCTGTTGAACTTCGAGCTGCTCATTAGGTTGTTGCCCATGCATTTCTCATATTAACAATTTATGAATATTTTATTAATTTTTAGGGAATCAAAAATTATATCCTGGATCACTTAAAAATAAATATTTAATTTATATTTAAAATTTCCAAAGTGTTTTAATTACCTTCCTTAATAAACAGTTTTTCTTTTCTCTTTACTAATATGTAGTTTCTTTTTAATTGTCATGTCTGTAACAGCACTTTTCCATTACCTGGGCACAGACATGACATAAAATTAGAAATATGAATTACTTTCAATTAAAGAAAGTGAATCAGTTTGAATCTGAAAACAGAGAACATTCTGGCAGTGACAGTTGTGCAGATGGGGAGGCACTTCAACAAGCTCTGGGATATATGAGCACTTTATTCTGGAGACAAACTACTTTTATTGCCATGAGCTAGCCCTGGTGAATGCACAGGGTGGTGTCCACAGAACCAAAAAACTGACACAGGACAACTTACCAATATGCCTCCTCACAATCTCACTCCTTTTAGAAGTGCTGGACATTTTTTGGCACAACAGAGAAGATGTGAATTGACTTTTGTTGCAAGCACACCATTCCCAGTCTGCTGTTTGTTTAGAGTAATTGACTTCCGTCAGATTACACACAGGTCCTTCCAGGAGAACACTGCATTATCACTTTCACCAATAATTTCAAATGGAAAATAAGTAGGACAGTGAAGTCATGCTTCAAATTCATATTACTTGCATTTTTTTTTAAATAAGCTTGCAAGATTGGATAGCTACTTCAACTTGAACAGTCACATATAAATCAAGTCGCAGCAGCATTCAGCACCAAAACCTTTGGCAACAGAATGATCTGATGCTTGCATACCACACACATTAAGTACTTGCAAGTGCTTTAAGTTTTTGTTCATTTTTAACACCATATAAAAACCTTGTCTATAGCCACTATCATCAGCCGGTTCTCAGCAGTTCAGCTTGATTGGAACCAGTCTGTAGAAGATGAGGAGGCAAAGACATAGTAGGTATGAGCAAAAATCAAATTCCTCAAGCTCTGAATCCAATACAGCTGTTTGCAGCTTAATCTCTTCTCCAGAACCAGCTGAAACACACCAATCATAAACTGTAGGAAAGATGAAACTACCATCTGGAACATCTAGTGGTCAGGACTATTTGCACAGGTATATGTGTAAGAGCAAAAACTTCAAATGCCTAAATCCTCCATACAACACAAGCAGAAACCAGATGATACACATCTAACTGAGATTAAGGTGTGGGGCTTCTGGGGAGAAAGGAAGGCTGGTTTGTGGGTTTGAGGGGGGGTTTGCTTGTTTTCAATTCTGAAAGTTTTCTTGGTCAGGACACTGACAAACCTCTAAAAATTAGCTTCTATTGCCAGCACTAATATTTATGTACATGGACCTGGTTGAGTCGCCTACTTAAAAGTGCAGAATGCTTCCACACAAGAATGCAGGTAATTTGGAAGTTTCCCTATGTCTCGCTATGTTCCAAGTCTATGAAACACTATGTTTGCTGGATTCAGAATCTCTTTGTCCCTTTGTCCCAAGGTAACAGGACATTAAGACTTCATCGTTGTGTTGTATCCGAGAGGTAAACTGCCAACCTTTCTATCAGTAATGTGGATTCACAGCCTGGCTAGCAACCCATTTCATAAAACCAGTTTAGTCACTTCCTTCAGTGCATGTATTTGACCTGTAAGCATATTTTTAGGTCAAGGGTGCTGATAGTTATCCTCAATCCCAGCACTTTTTTAACCATAGGCAGTTAAATGACTAGTGTATTTCCAACTCCCAGAAACCCTCCCAGCAGAGCAGCTGGCGTTTTCTCATGCTGCTGGAGTATCTCCTTCAACAGAGAAATAACAACTTCCAGGTAGAGAAAAAGAAAAGGAAACCAAAAGCCAAATCATAGCTTGCTGCAGCCTGCCACCATGGTCTCATCAAATAGAGTGGCATTAACAATTCCAAAGCTTTTTTGGTTTCCAAGCCTGGATGGCAAATAGCATGCATACTTACCTTTCTCACAGAAGCAGCACCCCACAAGCAGCACATCTGAGTATGCTTTCTTCACTACTCACTTTCAGAACACCTAAAGATGCTCATTTCATTTTTATCATGGGGTGCTGTGCATGTATTTATATATTGTGAGGCTATTACTCTCTGGTCTCTTTGATAATACTTCTATGTGCATTTGTGTTTGAAGATACCAGATCTTTGAAAAAATTTATTGGAAAGCTACCCTGTTGACTAGAATTCAAAAATACACAAGCTCTTTTCTCAAAGAGACCCATTAAGGCTCCTGTTAGACCCAGCAAGAGCATTAGTGCATTAGAAAATGCATTTGAAGTTTAAGCTGACTTAAGGGACCTAAAAAAACTCCAACACAGAAAGCGTGTTTCTGCATGTCTTTGTAGCCTACAGTTGCCATTCTGATACTGCTTCATGCTAGAAACACAGATAGCTACAAAACCAGCTATGCTATGCTGGCAAAGTGCCCCGTGAGCTCAGTGCCTAGGTTTCATCACAGCATTATCTGTCATCCTCTGAAAGGCAATAAAAGTTTAGAGATGCTTAGTAGCATCTTCCCTGACTTGCATGAAAAGATGCCAAGCAAATTCTGATGATAAAAGGTATACTCTTACAGAAGTTAAATCATAGCAGAGACTTAAAATAAGGCTTTAATTACCTGAGCCTATTGCAACTTTTGTTAGGTAAGTCATGGAGAAATCATAGCATCACTTAAACCAGTAGACATTTTAATAGCAACTTCAGAGTTCAAAATTTCCTGCAGATATAGCTGGTTTAATTTTAAAGAAAGCTACAGAAAATGATTCCCCAAAGACTGCAGGGCATGAAGAGTCACATGTGTACAGAAGTTCTTGGAGCAGACACTTATGGACAGTAGTTTCATGCAGCAAACCCAGTACAGGTGCAGTACAAAAGGTATAAACCATGTTATTGTGTAAGGATTAACCCAATAGCTTTGATATTAATAGGAGTTTAACCCTCCTGGAAAACAATGGTTTTGCTGAAAGCAGCCTTCATCAGAGCTCTTCAATAACACAATGGTCATCTGTCAACTGTTCTTCAGAACAGTCAGTTTCATCTAATTCTACCTCAGAAAAAGTATGGATGGTTGAAATAAAAATAAATAAATTTAAAAGTTTGTTCTGCCCTTTTCAGATTGCCAACACTCAGGCAACAACGTTTGCATTTATAGCAAAGGGAGACATTGCAGAGGAGCACCTCTTTGCCAAGGAATATTACAAACCACCATAGTTTTAGCCCAGCCTGCCCTGAACCCCAGAAGACACTCTGCTTTGTCACATGGATAGAGTTCAAAGTCAGGAAGCAAGAGAGTTCACTCCTGACTGAATTGGGAGGTGACTGAATGTGAGCTGCTGACACAACAGGCAGCAGAGAGTAAGAATTTCACCTTGTGGACGAGGATTCAAGATTGTTGTCTTTATTTTCTTCCCACCCCCACCCCCTCCTATACCATCCAAACACCCACCCCGCTGTAGGAATATTGGTTGTCCTTCCAAAGTCTGAATTCAGTGCAGACAGTCAAAAGAAAGACATGCCATATAGTCTGTAAGGGTCAAAAAATTCTCTACCTCTGAAATAAAATTTTCCAACTGTAAGTGTCAGATAGCAAAGGATTCTTTATCTTCATTGGCCACACAAGTACTTCTGCACATCTGAATTTGTCTAGTGTCAGCTGTTAGCTACTTTCTTGTTATGTTTCACACCATTATTCCATAATCCATTTAATCTGTCATAGCTCAGTGTTGCTGATTAAAGAGGCCAATCCCATATTTCTCCTCCATATTTTGGCCATTCATTCCCACTATCTCCATTGCATCAGTATTAACTAAAAAACTGAGTAACCCAAAGCCAAATAATTGGTTTATGCAGGTTAGGAAACTCATCTGGCAACAAACTACCTCAGTTTCACCCAGACAGCACAAAAACCAGAGCTGGCGCAAGGGAGAGGCAGAAGTAAGCAAATAGATGACAGTGGGAATGTCCTTTTCAGCAGACACATTGAATTGTGCCAGATAAAACAGATCAAGGAACTACAGTACTAATTTGGGAAATTAATCAGTGTAACACCTCAGTCTGGTAAGGATGTAGAGAATCCTCTGTTAACAGAACAGTAAATCAGGACTAGGTGTCCTAAACCACGTGCTTAGCTTCTTCCAAAGACACCAGAAAACACCTGGATATAATACTCCAGTTTGTTACAATGCAGTGATACAATTCTAATGATTTCTTCTGGCTTTTAAACCTATGCAACTTACATGAGAACAGTATTGCCCTTTTTCAAATACATTGGTATATCAGAAATTTGTCAACCCCCTAACAAATTATTTACATTTCTTAAGAATTTGCACCTCTTATCCATTAGTTGAATCCATGCTATGAATACCTTAAGAACAGTTACTCGCCGTCTGCATTAATTGGCAATCGTCTTCCTCCCTCAGTAAGGGGAAGGGAAAAAAAGAGAGTATTTACAATTATAGCTTCACTCTTTCATTCCCCGTGCATACAAAATCTGAACTGAAGCCACAACTCCATTTTATCCCAACTTTAGCAGAGGATGAACTTTTCATTAAGGCAAAAGACTCTCAATACATGATGCATGGTGTCTGCATAAATATGGATAAGGCTTTCATGTTTCTGCACCCAGTTTGATGGTAAAAGTAGGTGTGAGGGCTGCTGTATATAAAAAACACAGATCTTCAGTCAAAAATGGTACTTAAACATCTTTAGAATCCAAGCAGTTTTTATATGGAACTTCACACTTCTTTCTGTACTGAGTTTTACTAAGATTCTTAAATATATTATAATTAAAAGCTGATTAAAATGACAGGACTTACTGACATTGAGGAGGGAAAAAAAAAGGGAATTAAAAAGAAATCAAGACTGAAGAGGAATGTTCTACAGGTTTTCACTGCCTCCTGCTGGCCTCCAGGCCAATGTTTTCACAGGCATATGGTGCCAGGGTACTTGCCATTATTTTGCTCCAGTTGCCACCAAGACAGATTCTCACAATCAAGCCCAGAGAGAAAGGGTCACTGAAAGCAGCGGGCTTCCAGCTCCCAGGCTCAGCGCTGAGCAGTAAGCACCAAGGTGCAGCGCTCTTGATCTCACCTCCCAAGCACATGGCTGGCTGATCAAACAGGCCTTTGATCCAGCTGCTTTTGGCACGTCAAGTTTGAAAGCAGGATAAAGGCTGAAGAGCTGCTCCCACGGCTCAAGACCCATTATCTAGTGGGGTTTCAGAAGTCCTGCTTTGCTCTGATGCAGCCCCACAGTGTGGCACCCCTTGGCAGCCACAGCCCCTCTCTCGTCACAGGTCTGGGAGTGCCACCGAGGCACTGGCACAGTGCTGATGTAACAAGCAGCCTGCTCTGGGCTGGTCCACTGAGCCCAAGTATAGCATGATATTGATGCTTGCAAAGCACAAACTGTCTCTGCTGAATTTAGCTCAGAAATACACTCAACTCTGTGCACTATCCTGTGGTAACACACAGCAAAAATTTGGGGAAAGAAAGTTTTTATCGCTCCCTCTTGCACACACACCCTTCAACAGGTATCCCACAGGCACTGTTGCTTCACAAGAAGATTCAGGTTCTTAAATTCCAAAGAATTCAGAGCCAGTGTTTAGCACACATCATCACAAGTGTTGGCTCTTAATGCTTCATTTTGAAGGTCTTAAATGTTAAATTCTGCTATAAATCATCCCCTCTGGCAAACTTCAAACATCAATAGACTCCTCAAAAGCATCTGGTTAAGTTGTGGGTAGACCATAAAGTTTTATTCAAACCACAAAGGCCTATAGGAAAAGGAGAATTAAAAATAAATAAATAAAACCCAACCAACCAAACCCTTAAAATAATTGGCTTTGCCACCTGCACATAAATCCTAAGGCGTTCAGCAGGAATACCCAGTACTTCTTAACAAAACATATTCAGGATTGCAGTTCCAGTTTGAAAGTTCATGATGCCAAGGCCATTTGACAGCTGTGCTTGAGTTATTCAGCTCATTTATTTTTAAAACATATAATTAATTTGATGCTGAAAAACCCTCAAAAAACCTGACTGCAAGAAGGTATCTCCTGGTCTATTACACATCCTAAGAAACATGTGGGGTGCCTCATGAGGAGATCTGAAAAAAAAAAAAACAGAGTTGCTTCCTCACTATTGCAGCTTCCCAGTTGAATTCAGCCCTCTAGATGAAAATTTTCTCTTTTACACTTCCAAACACCTTCCAGGTTCTCCAAGAAATGCCACGTTCAATCTTTGAATTTCTGAAAAGTCATTAAGATCAGGGCAGACATGTTATTTCCTATCTTGATTCTGTGAAGTAAAATACAGAACTTTGAGGATTTTAATATTTCTAACAAAAAGTGAAACCCCACAGCCACAGAGTTGTACCACTGCTCTTTCCATGATTGTCAACCAGGACTTTTTGTGAACAGTGTCTCAGCCAGAAGACCATTGGATCATTTCTCTTATTTTCTTTTCCAAATCCTGCTTTCTCAAGTTGTAATACCACCAAGTACCACCCTGTTTCTGGTGTGGGCCTTATGGTTTTTGTTTGTGGGTTTTTTTTAAATGAAGGATCAAGGCCTAGAGGAATGCCAACAGCTTTGCTAAAGCAGTTGTTACTGTAAGTACAATTTGCAGTATGTTGATTTCATTCTATGACCACTCATGAATTAGAGTGAACTATGAAACAAAATGTTACATTCTCACCTGAGGCTGGTGGGATGTAAATATTTTATATATAAGGATATATATGCATGATTTAATATGTAAATCTGTGTATTACACAATTAGGTCTAGGGGTCCAAGTCTTCTTGAGTTAGGAAAGTGTAAGATACCATTTAACAGGCCTCCCTGACACCACAGTCATGCATTGCTCCAAAACATTGACTAGAGCACATTGCTTTGCACCAGGACAGTAGACTGAAGATACACAACACAAACACACCAAAACATCCTTAAGTATACACACAGAAAATGGAGCTTCAAAAGCTGGTCTTGGCAAAAACAACTTTGTTGTCTGCATTTATAGGGCTCCTCATATTTGTGGATGTTTGATTATTGTGCATTTTATTTCTAAGCTCCAATATCCTAAAGAGATGATTTGCTTTCAAACCACTGAGATTACTTAAATTCTACTCTGCTTATTCTTCCTCCATTCTCCCTACACCCCAGAAAAGTCAGTGCAGTCCTTTATTTTTTTATCATTTCTGATTAATCATAAGCTAAATTTTACTATTTACAAGAGATCAAGCAGATCTCAAAGTTACGTTTGAGACTATAGTAAGTGCTTATTCCTTCCAAGAGCATCCCAGCAAACAGGGCTTATGAGGTATTCCTGCTAATTATAAGTGTACAGGGGCTTCTTCTAAATATTAATACTTCACTTTTTCTTAAACATTTAGGGGAAAAAAAAAGTATTAGACAAAATGCAGAAACTTCACCTCAAAAGATAATTCAATCGGGCCTGCTACTATGCAATCTATTTGCAGTATCTCTGTAACTATGCAGCTGCAAGCATATGAGCCCTCACCAACACAAAGGCAAAGATTGGGAAACTAAAAATGGAAGTCTGCTCTGAAATAAAGGGTTATATATACAGGATTTTTTTTTTTTCCATCTTGATTCTGAGTTTTATCCAAAAGAGAAAGATCAGTCCCTTATTTCTTATTTATCACAACCCTACAGGAACAATATCTCCGGTGGCATGTGGGTATATTCTCCAAGCACAAAGAGGAAACAGTCCAGAGAATTTAATTCATCTCAGTATCTTTAGCTGTCCAAAAGTCAGCATCTAATCTAAACTAGACATCTAGGCTGCCTCAACAGAGAGAGAAGGATCTCCAGACAGTGATTCATCTCACTATAAAGCTATTTCAGCTGGGGTGGGGGGAACAACCTGCAGAGGTACTTACCTGGAGAGCATGATCCCTCTTCTCTGACCAGAAAGGGGCCATCCTGGTGAGCATTCCCAAATACTTACAGAGCATCACGGAACCCCCACTTGTCCACGTGGCTCTATGTCACAACAAAAGAGGTGTAAACACAACACAAGGTGTTTACACCTGAGCAAGATTCAAGCTAGGTAGCTGAGGGGCTGACATCACCCCCATCACAACACACCACCACACACAGGCACTGTGAAGCCACCCCAAGAGCTCATGCTACCAGACCACATGGGATTCTAGCCATAGGTGGATTGCTGCTTCTTTGTAAGATAGCTCAGGACTGCTTGTCTAGACCACAGCCATCGCTGCAATTTCTGACACAGAGGTTACAAAACCTTGTTCACAGAGCCTTGTAGAGCAGTAGAGTTCTCTGGTTGCTTGGTTATTTGGCTTTCCAGCTGCAGGAGAGCATGAACACCATGGATTGCTGTTGGCTAATAAATAAGCCTCTCACCAGTATTTAGAGCCATTAAAAACCTGCAGCTGCCAGCACAGCTCTCTCCATTGTCTTCCAGTCATCCAGCTGCAAAGAGGCCTCCTGTTTAAGGTGCTTTCTTCTGCCAGGTTCCTTTCCCACACCACATTCAGTAACCTGTGGCCTCAACTGAGTTTTTCTTCCAATGAGCTCATTCCATGTAAAGATCAGGATTTCTATTTCCTATCGCAAAGAGCAATCAAGCAAAGAATTTGACATTCTGATGCATTTAGTAAAAGATACATTATCCTCAAATATCTCCTTCCCATCCTGAAGTCCAATTACTGAAACTGGTGCTATGATCTGCAATTAGCAAATACCTCTATCTGCTGAGGAATCACTTACACAAACTGTCCCAAACAGACAGCAAAACAGAAAGAGTGCTCTTAAGGACATTTAAATAAAAACATGATCATTAGGTAAACTTAGCCTCTCAGAAGGAAAGCCATGAAATATAAACCATGGGTCACAGTTCAAAACTGGCATAGCTCAATAGCCCCTGCAAGGCACTGCCAAACTGAAGCTTTCATTTTCACCTACAGAAGCATGCAGATTTCACAGCATGGAATTAGTCTTTTAAAATAGCATTGAGAGTTGCTTGATAGTCTAGCCTCTTAAATGCCAAGAATCTCCACCATCTAGGAGGAATTGATGCAACAAAGATTCTGACATCCCCCAAGGAGGATGAGATGGGGTTTCAGATGCACCTGAAGTGAAAAATGGGACTTTCAGTAGGTTGCGATGTTGTTATTACTAAAAACTTTTTCTTTCAGCAAGGTGACAAGTTCAACATGTACATATGCAGGTGACATGTTCCACAAGTACAGTTCTCAAATTAAACAAAAATACAGAAAAAGAAACAAGCCTCCAGTTTTTTAAACATTTACATCAGGTTTTCAAGGGGTTCTTGAAGATCAAAGGCAGAAATCAGATGCGCCATTTGAACAGCAACCCAGTACAGGCTTCAAAGCTCAGAAAGCCAGAAGTTGCCCAACTGGAAGTTAAATTTGATTTATTCAGCAGCATTGAACTGGGAGGGGCACAGCAGCTTCACTGTATTTCACAATGGAAACCCTTCTTTATTCATTCTGCCTAATTATATACTGACACTGGAAAATTACATTATGAGGGCAGTAACTTCTCTAAATAATTGTCACTCAAAGACATTCTGTAATGCTTTGTGATGTCTCCCAAAGCAGGCTATTTGAAGACTGGAGACGGTTTTATGCCAGAACAATTGGTTCATATATGATTGAGGCATTTGTTTTCTACAGCTTTGCATTATAAAAGCAGCTGCAACACCTGTTGGCCTAAGATATCTCATGTGTGTTTCATTTATCTATTGCATCAGCCACTGGAAACCTGGCCCCAACACTAAAACTGAGATTATGAAAACTGGCCAGACTTAAGAGCATTTGTCTTTGGCTTGACTGGAGTTCACAGAATGTTTGTCTAAGAAACCAGACAAAAGTTACATTTTAGATCCCAAGAGCTTGGGTCTTATCTTGCAGTTTAACCATTGAACAGAACTAACATAGAGTCACTAGACTGCTTGGAACACTGGGGACTGGCCTTCAGGAGATGGTCACACAACGCTCATGATTCATCAGTCCGATAGGAGAAAAGCAGGAGGCTGGGAGGGATTTCATATCTGAAAAAATATGGGTTTGAGGAATGGACACAGCCTGCCACTGAGGTCTCAAAGACTATTAGTAATACAGCAATTAAATTCATTAACGAAGACATTTCAAGATTTACATGCTAGAGAAACTCTGACATAGCCAAATTTTCAAGGTTATCCATCACTGGATTTTCTGATCTCTGCTCTGAATGGAGGAACAAATGCAGAGCAAAGACCCTGAAATAGCACCTGTGTGTTTGAATACCCAGATTTTTCAAGATCAGCCCTTAATATTGGAAAGCATCAGGCAAGAATTGAAAGAGAAGAAGAGTCAATTACCCTCAATCTTTCAAATCAACAAGAGAGTTTCCATAGAATTACATCTAATAAACCTTGGGATGCCTAGTTCTAGTTAGTCACTCACTTTAATGTTTCTGTGGTAGCATGTAGTAGATTTTCTGACATGCACTATTATATATAGCAACTATTCTGTCAAGGCTGCCTTGAAATGTGTTTTCAAAGGAAAGGAGAAATAAAAATTCTGCACTTACTCTTGCTCATAATACTATTTTTCTGAGATGCTGCTATTCCAGATTTGAAGGTGAAAAAGGAATGCATCTGAAAGGTATTGTGGCAAAACAAAAGCACAGCCATTTAAAAGCAAATAAAGACACAGTTACCTGTTTTTACTAGTGCTCATTATTCAGATTTAGACTCCTCAAAAAAATACTATATAGGTGAACACTGCTAGCCTCACTCACAGAGACAAGAGGTTTTATTTGTCTATACATACACAAAGTTTGTGTATAGGTATACACATGCACTTTTTTAGTAAGCCTCCACTTCTTTTAGAGTAAGGTTCCCAGACCCTAATTATCACCTCAAATATGTTTGTTTGTTTTAATGGTGCATATAATGTTCTTGCCCAAGTTGATATTCTTATCTTTCCCTCATGAAATTATCTTTTAAATAAAACCTTTTTATCCCATGCTTCACATCACTATTCTCCTTGGTCCCCATGACACACAGTGATGCTCCAGCAATACTCTGGGCATGGTGTGATAATATATTGGCACAGGCCCTTGAAAGAATAAACAGAGTAAGCATACTTTCTGTTTACTTGCATGGGAAGATTAGCTCAGTACTAGATCTTCTGGCTGCGGTGACTAATTGTGGTTTGCTCATCTGTGCAGATTTGCTAAGGAAGTTCCTGGTAGGCACTATATATTGGAACTGCTTAACACCAGACAGGAACTGAGATTATTCCAGTGTGCTGTTTGATCCCATATGATCCCATGCAGACTAAACTCCTCATGACTTCATATAAAAGTTTACCTCAATTGCACATTTCTGGCCAGCCCTTGTCCTCAAGCACACTTGTAAAACATGGTAAAAGTGAGGTTGCAAAAGACATAGGGTAAAGAGGAAGACAATTCTATCGACCTTTATTTGGTAAGGTTTTTCTCTTTTTTTTTTTTCAGATGAAAAAAGGGGTTCCACACATATGAGACAGAAAGAATAATCAAATCTGCAGACTAAAATATTTTACATGCCCACACCTTTTTGCAGATAACTTGCTGATACTCATTTCAGCCATTGCTCTCTTTGTGTAATATTCCCTGGTTTAATTACTGACAATAGAAAACTTCTGATTACCCTGCATTAGGGAAATCACAGCAAAATGCAGCTGCTTTATGGTCAGTTTTCCATTTCTAGCCTCTCTCTGAGCATCTGTGCACAATGTTAGTGATTATGAGTTGTACCATTCATTCCCCAGCAGGAGAAACAGTGCCAGAAATTCTGCTGTGTGTTTTGCTTGGCAAAAAATAGAAATCCCTCTGGAAAAAGAAAAGGGAATGAAAGCAGGGGAAAAAACGCAGGTACCCGAGTATGTTGCATTTTTTTCGGATTTGTTCAGAACAAGTTTCCAAGTGCAAGGTGAAAACAAGTCCTGTACAGTTCTAACATCATGACAGAACAACAGGAGGATTTAAGTGTGCCTATATACTGTGATATGGCCTGACTCTCACAAGCTGACAGACATCTCTGGTTAATTTTACTCTTTTCCCCAATCTTCAAAATAATTGAACATTGGAGTAGAAATCAAAGAACATATGTTTTTCCATCAGACTTACAGTTTTGAAAAGATCTGAGAATTCATTTTGAATTTATGTCAGAGAACTTCAAACAAAGAAATATTTTTGGACCATAGTGCCTAGCAATGAAACTACCTAGCGACGGATAATGGAAAAAATCTTCTTTTTTTAAAATCAGAGTAAGACAGTTATCATGTAACAGCTACTTATGCTATCTTTTATAATAACTGGAAAGATATTTCTGTAAAAACAGCATAGATGTTTTTCCTGTTTTAGTAGATTTTAAGAAGATTTTGGGGAAAGAAAATTTTCAGAGACACTATCTGATCATTTATGAATTTACAAGCACCCTCTAATGCCTCCCTAAAGCCAATGACTCGTCTTCAATTTAAAAATGTAGTAAGATGCTTATGGTGACAGGTGTAGCCTACAGCAACAGACCCTAGCCTGCCTTTTTACATGTAAAAGAATTTTCAACAGAAGTTAAAGCTCCCTGTGTAGAGCACTCTGATTAAATATCTTGCCAGTGAACATTCCTCTTCCAGGCAGCAGCAATTTTAGATTTCCTTGTAGCATATCATCTTTCTTAAAGATCCTAGTATGCTTGTCTTTATGCTTCTGTTCAAACACATGGCAGCAGGGGGACAGCAGGTTTCAAACCTGCACACCCTGACATCCCTGTGAGTCTGCCCTCATAGGATCAGTGCAGTTAAAAAAAAAAAAAAATCGAGCTGTTAAGAATTCTGCTCAATGGAATGCACCTCTGGTGCTGTGGAAGGACAATAAAGCCCCCAGGGAGTGCCAGGTCAGCATGGCCAGGCAGCAAACCCCCGGGTATGAGGGTGCATAGCGAACCACGGTGCCCTGATTTGTACCTGGGTTTAAAGCATCCACACAGGTTCAGAACAGGGCGACTGAAATGACAGCATAAAGACACAGTTGACTTCTGGCCTCCCCACAGGAAAAGCCTGGCCAGCCTCAAGGATAAGAGGACTCAGTGTTTAGTCTTTTTAATTAGCTGTTTTTCCTCAGTACCCTTTTAATTATTTTTACATGGTACCCACTAGGGAGGCTGCATGGTATTCATTTTTCTTTCGGGAAGAGAGATCTTGGGGCCCCTGGCAGCATCCTTCTAGTTTGCTTTCTCTGAGACTGGTCTCTTTACCAGTAGAATCAGCAGGACCATGGGAGTTAATAAGCAGCTGGCCAGATGGTGCCTGTCCAAAGGTGTTGGCTTTGTAGACAACTGGAACTTCTCTTTGGGAATAAAATCAGTGATACAGGAGAGCCAGCCTGCATTTCAATCAAGTACAAGCAGGCAAACTATTAGTGGAGATAATTACCTTGCCTTTTTTTCCCCCTCCTCCTTCCCCTTCCCCCTCCCTTTCCCAAAACCAGTAGATATAAACCTGGAGAATGAGAAACAAAGGATTCCCAGGGTTAAAAAGAACATTCTTCCAAACACCATAAGCAGAAAGCTAAATGTTATTTATTCAGATGCAGAATTCACCAATTATACCCCCACTGCTGAGTTAATAACTATGAAATAATGAAATGGCATGCAACAATAAAAGCTTTTGATACCTGTAACTTAAAAACAAGTTAAAGACATACTCTGTTGGTTTTTGCTAATCAGGCCACTCTTCTGGCCTTGTGACCATTATCACAAGGTACTTTGAGTGCTGATGATGCAGCCCTGACCATGCCACCAACTATGCTACTACTGTCTCAACTAACATCATGTTCACATTCCAATGTGGAAAATGTTTCAGCGCAGCTCAGGCCTGAAGGAAGAATCTACCGACGTATCAAAACACACAAAGTCACTGAGTTTAATTGCACATCAGAAAAACATCTACACAGTTACAAAAGAGCTTCTCTGCCAGAGTATTCAGTAAATAGCGTGAGACTCTTGATTTTTTTCTCCTCAGAGAAATATGAGAGTTAAGACAGTAAACAGGAGTCTGAGCTTGTTCTCCTTTTTTACCACACACACAGCACTACCACGAACTAGCCACTTCTGTAGCCCCTATTCTACCGCTTTGACAGGCTGAACACAGGTTATCTTAGTGTGGTGCCTTTGGGGTACAGACCCTAATCATCCTCAAAAACCAGTGTTAGCAGGAAACTCAACACGGGTGTTCTGATAAAGAATCAAAATAAGGACCTGCATGAACTCTCTTTACTCCTCTCTTGAAACAAGATGGAACTAATTTGCTGTTCCAGAAAGTTCCCTCTGCCTGAAAATGCATGCTTTCTTTCAGGAAGCTTCTTCTTTAGGCAACACTAGGATCTCTTCCAGCTATCCCACTGACACCACTCCACAAAAAGGTGTGTGAATTTGGAGAGGTGACAGGTGAGTTCCCTCAGAGCTGCAGCCATCAAATACTACAGTGCATAAGCCCCTTCTTTCCATCCCTCAGCACAGCCATGTAAGCTTGCAGTAGTTGTGCTGTTGTTAAGAAAACAGATCAATGAAATAATAGTTGGAATGTTTGCTCCTCTCAAGTACTAGGAAGCAATTAACTGCTCTTTACTACCTGAAAGAGCTTCTGGAGTTGGAAGCTTCTGGGCAAGAGCAAGTTCTCGGAAAAGAGACTGTTCCGACAATATTGAGGCCAACAGAGGAATGCAACTCATTCCAAATTCACATTGTTTCCTGCTCCATCATGTATTTAAGTTCCCACATGCAGAGCCTGACTGCATTACATGGACCTTTCTAGGAGGAAAAGAAAAAGATGAACAGTAAAAAAGTTCTCTCCTCAAGTATCTTGGTGAACAGATCCATTGCACAGAAATCCAGATTATTCATAAATCATAATTTAAAAGGATTCTTTTTTTTTTTTTTTTGCACATTACTAGGCCAATATGAATAGTCTTTTCAGAATCCTCACTGACAAGTGCAAACTGAAAGCTGCTTTGTAGTCCCCATGTTTCTCATGCAAGATTCATACTAGGTAAACAATCAAATTATCAACATTTCATTACGTCCAAAACTGCCACCAGCTAGAATAGACTTACAGAGAATGTTCCTACACTGAATGCAGAAAATATTTTCTGCAGTGTCAAGTAAATCCTCCATTCAGATGACCTATGAATAGCAGCATTTGTGAAAAGCACAAAACCAGAAAAACCACTAGCACACTTTTCTATGCTTTCATGCCCTGACACTTGGCTCACCATATTATCCTCCTTTCCCATCTGTGTAATGCCAATCACAGTGTAAAAATTCAACTGGAGATAGATCCTCAGAGTCCACATAACAGAAGTTTTGCATGACTGCATTAATTCTAAGTTACAAATCTGTGACTTGTCTTCCTCCTTCCCAGCTCTCACAAATGGACATCATATGTTCACTAATGCCACTATCTCCATTTAAAAATCCCATACTGATTTATCCGCTGTCTTTCTGTTTGCAGCTATATCCCTAAGACAACGGGTCATGGCCTTTAAATAACAAAATTAAAGCACTAGAAAAAAAAATCACACAGAGAAAAGTATTAGATAAAAAGACCCCGTAGTAAGATGTATCCATCAGCTCCTCCTCACTTGCAGTTCTCTTTTCCCAACACTTGAGTTACTCTCCTACTTAAACAGCAATATGGATGCAGACCAACAGGCTTCATGTAATTAAGGAAATGCCTCTGCTTTGCTGATGCACTCTGCCATAACATAGAAATAGCACAACAGGATTAATCTGCCACTTCTGACACCTTGTCCATCACAGAATCATTGACTCAGATTCATTCAGGTGAGAAGGGCCTCAAGAAGGCAGTCATCCAACCAATCCCTCAAAAAGGCCAGCTAGAATCAAACCAGCTTACTCAGGGTTGTATTCAGTTGAGTCTTGAAAGTCTCCAGCAATGGATGGCCTCCAAGCAATCTATTCCATTTCATGACTTTTCTCACAGGGAAGGTGATTTTCCTCCAAGGCAGTCCATGACATTGGTTCTCACACACTTCCTACACCTATGCAGAGATTTGGTCCAAGAGGGCTCCCTCCATGCTTTTCCCACAGAGTGAACATTGGCTGAGGAGCCTGCAGTTCACTGTATTGCACTTTTAACCTTTCCTGGAGATAGGTAAAACATTTGGCTTTGTCCAGGAATTGAGGCTCTTCCCCAATCTCCACAACTACTCAAAGACCACACATTTGTACAGACATGAACCAGCTCTCTCAGCAGTCTTGACTGCTCTCTGTCTTGTCCCATTGACTTGCATGGGTCGAGTTCTCTCAAGTATTCTCTGACATGGTGCTTGTCCCTTGATGGGGTTCAATGTCCTTCTTGAAGCCTTTCATTAGGAACAGAGGCCTGTGAAACATCACTAGTGAGGACTGAGGCACAAGAGACATAAATACCTCAGGCTTACCTGTGCCCTTTGCCACTAATTCACACATCCCACTCAGAAACAAGACACATCCTTGTCCCAGAACCTGTGGCTATTCATGCACACTCCATCCTAGTCCCAAACCTTGTGGCTAATCTTGGTACACTCAGCACACCCTGGCAGTACCAGGGGTGCTCAGATGGATATGCAGCAGGAGGAGGTGACAGTCAAAAAGACAGACAAGCCTCAGCAGACTCTCCACACTACCCCAAGTCTAAGCACCTGGTGAGCAGTAAACCCACAAAGGCTTCAGGTCAGTGTGGCAGATAGGTGCCTCCAGCCCACACATGAGAGATTCTCCAGCAGCTATCATTCCCCTCTTTCCCTTTGTGCAGAAACACAGATAAATTAAGCTGTGTCTGACACATCCCCTGAAGGCCATATTTTCAGGGCACAGCACCTGTTCTGTAACTACAGCATAAGCCTACTGCAGGTGCAGAATTTCAGGGCTTTGGGAGAGCATTCCAGAATAGTACAGAAGATAAACAACTGATTAAATGAAAGAACTATTTGTTTTAATACAACCGTTGTTTAAAAAGAACCCAAAACAACAACTTCCTGAATGTGTATAAAAAGCTCAAAGGATAAAAGTATTTGCTCAATTAAAAGACAAAAACATTTGCACAATTCTCACCCAATGAGTGACTCTGCAAGAACAGCAATGTAAGATTCCCCCATCTGAACAAGTTTCAGCAATCTCTCTTCATGTTCCAAGCTTTGTACATCAATTTAGGAGAAGCATTCCCCTCCCTCTTACATTAAGTCATTCACAATCTGTTGGTTACATCTCAACAGCTCCCCTTCAAAGTAACATTGGTGTAATCATTTTGTTTGTAAGGAATTTCCATGGATAAAACAGACTGGAACAAAACAAACACTCTGCAGATAGAAACAGGGATTCAACTCCACAGCTCAGTCCATGGTTACCTTTAGTATTGAAGCTTTTGCCAGAACAGCAGTGATACCTCACATTACCACTACCACCATTAACCATGACCAAAACTTCATAGAACCAGATGATTCAAAATAAGCCATTTTATACCAGACCACAGGCATTGGAATATTACACCAGATCTGGTTGTATTATAGACCAGAATTAGGTTCCAGAATCTATTAATGAAACTTCACAAAACTGCACTTTTACAGCCTTTACCTCATATAATAATGACCATGGCATTACTTCCCAATGATATTGAAGCATTCCTTATGCTTTCTAAGTAGCCATAACAACCAGTGAAAACCAGATTTCATTGCAAGTTACTCTGTTAAACTGTGGACTTGTTACATGCTCATCTAGATAAGCAGTGGAATTTTAGCCACCTGTTATCCAAGATAAAGGTGACACTTTAAGGGCAAAATAATTCCGTGCAATTGAGCCCTTTTCCCTATGCCTATTCATAGGATCATTTAGTAGGCAGTGTGCGTTGGGTCTGGCTGAGATGGAGTTAATTCTCCCCACAGCAGCCCTCACAGAGCTGTGCTTTGCATTGCTCCCTGGACTGCACTCCTGTGTTTTGCCTCTGCTGAGCAGGGCTGGCACAGCACCAGTGCTGTCTCCCCAAAATTCACCAGTAGGTTGGAGGTGGGAGATGCCCTGGGAGGGAACACAGCCAGGACAGCTGACCCAAACTGACCAAAGGGATATTCCACACCACACAAGGTCAGTTCAGATATAAAAGCTAAATTAAAAGGGGAGGAAACGGCAGGGGAGTATTTGTTATTTACAGCACTTTCCTTTCAGGGCAACTGCTTCCTGGGAAGTGACAGGACATCACTTGCTGATGGGAAGTAGAAAATAAAATATTTTTGCTTAGGTTTGGGGTTTTTTCTACCTTTTATTGCACATGCACAATCTTCACTTTTTCTTAATTAAACTGCCTTTACCTTGACCTATGAGGGTTCATCCTATTTTCTCCCCTCTGTTCTGCTGCAAAGGGGGATGATGGAGCAGCTTGGCAGGTACCAGGTGTCAAGCCAAGGTCACCCCACTGCACAACATTAACTTAGCATCACTTCAGTAGTTCTGTGGTCTACTTATGCAGCTAAAATTACATAGGCCCAAGGCATCTGAAATGGCCAGAGCAAGCCGGCAGAATGGTCCTAAAGGTCAAAGGTCTGGTCTGAAACTGGAGGCCACATAAGGCAACTATTGGTATGGCATTTTCAGCTAAAGCATAGACTAGAAGGATTCTGTTTATCTGTTCGTATATCAGTTTCAACCTGTACAGGAATATCAATTACTTTTCAAGGATAGCCCTCACCTTGTTATTTCAAAAGTGAGGAGTGATAACAGCATATGTTGATTTTCTTATCTTTCTCACAAAAAGTCACAATTTAAAATAAACACTAACCTTGCATCTCACAGAGAAAAGGACATTTTTTTCACCAAGATTTTTAAAGGTGTGAAATTCAATTTAATAATAACAACAGGTATATTAAATAACAAAGCTTTAGAAAATATATGTAATTAGGTGAAAACATGGTCATTTAAGCAGATATTTCTATTGAATCTTTGCTAGACTCCATGCTTGTCACCAAATTAGATGTTGTCCCATGGTATGCATTATAAATGAGGCAATTCATTTCATGAGGTTTATAACCAGTGACTAGAATTATAATCAACAATATATATTAGCACCTTCTAATATCTACAATATCTTGGAGCTTATTATGGGTTCACGCTAGTTGTATATGACAGTAACTCCCCTGTCTTTGTACAGACCCCTGATTTATGCTGGGGTACACAAGAACAAAGTGTTCAAATTAATAGGAAATATTTTATAGTAAACCATTTGCATACTACAAGGCATTTGCCAAAAACAGAAAAGTGGAATTACTTTCTTTTTAAATGGCTATCATAATTTACAAACTGCAATTCTTCTATTTGCATAAAGCTGAAGGTCATTTACTCCCTTAGCCCCCAGAAACAGCAAAGGAATGAGACTATTCTCTTTTTCCTTTTTGAAGCTACATGCTGAAATACATGCAGCAATCCTGGCTCTGTCCTGCAAGTTTGATTAAAAAAATATAATAACATACATCTTTTCCTACACCTATCACTGAATCATACCAAGAAGTTTTTTCATTTCTCTCAGCAGGAAATGCCCTCACCTCCAACAACTGTAATCATTTAAAATGCATCACAGTAATCTTATCCCATAAGTATCTATGAAATTTTCTAGCATACATATCAGATGCATTCTCTATTCACATGTCAAAGGAATTGTAAAATTATACCTTAAGTGCCACAAAAGCAACAAGAAAGAATTTCTGCAAAGTCAGTATCCCTCCAGAAACTTGATGGGGGCAGGAATTGTTTTATGTTCAATACATTTGGAAGTTGGGTTGCACCTAAAGCTACAGAAAAGCAGAGTTTCTCATTGACAGGAAATGCCAGACTCCAGGACAGACGAAACTAAAATACAAAATACAAAAGAGGGACTCAGTCATATTGCCCAGGGAAGACTTCCTGCACTCCAGAATCTCAGTGAAATTAAGTCTTGGTAGTTTTCCTTCTCCTCCTTAAATATCTGCTCCTATATTAAGTGATACCCTCAGTTCTCTTGATCAGGTACATAGGCTCCCTGTATCTACAGCTTTCAATCAGCCCCATTAGGCATACTGTCCTGACCTTGGAAACTCTTCTCAGGTCTGCCATTCCTTAAATCCTGCCTCTGAGATCTCCAAGGTCCCTTCTACAAAGACAAGGCCAAACCCATGTAAAATCCAACCTCATCTGGTTCCTGGCATGGGAGCATAAAGCATGGAAATTCTAGTTGAACTATCCAATTCAATGGCTCTGCAGAATTTGCCATTCCCAAGAGAGCCTGCTTAGCAGGTTTGCTGCACAGTGACACAATCTGGAATCCTGACAAGCAGAGTGCCACAAGACTGATGATGCAAGGCTTTCAAGATACTCAGCTCAAAGGCAGAACTAAGAAGTGGACAATTCTGGCCTTAACACCACGTCAATCCTATCTCAGATCCTGCTGAAAAGAAGTCCCACTGCTCTAAAAATGTTGCAAAGAAAACATTCCAGGCTTAAGAAGGTGACATTCTTCCAAACACATCCAGTTTCTTCTGTTTGTCTCTAAATATTTGTCCACGCTCAGCAGCATCTTGGCTCAGCGTGTCATTTTCTGCACATCGATCCACTAGGCTGATTAGAAGAGAGACAGAAATAAACTTTTGCTAACAGGAAAAACTTTCCACCAAAAACCAAGAATTGAGCTGAGCTTCAAATGCTCTGCTCAACTAAGTTCCAGCCAAAGTTTTCAGGGATGAGACTGGTTATTTCACACAGCTGTGAAACAAGGAACAACAAGAACAACATTCAACAGTTACTTGGGGATTATAAGAAATCCAGCATGTTTCAACCATTAATCATATTCTTACTAAGATTCTCAATACAACACATTACTGTGAAAGCTGGAAGCATAGGCAATCATTCTAACCTCAGAAGAATATTTTGACTTGATGTGATATAAAAATAGCTCTACAACTATGTAAAGTATAGTAGAACCACATACACTCAAAGGGAGCTGATTTCTACTATTGCAAGTAATTATATTGTCTAGGCCACTGAAATATCGTGTTGAAACACTTAGCTGGAAAAATACATTGATTGGGTTTCTCACTACAATAAGCATAAATCTAGAGTATAGGCACTGAAGCCGGAGTTCCTGCACAGCAGCACAAGTGTATCACTATCATACCAAAATACTTTAGCTTCTCCTATCTTGAAAGCTACAGTCCAGAAATAAAAGCAAACCACTCCATAGTCACACAGTAGAAATCCACAATGATGCCACCTATTTATACTGAGAATCTGAAGGGCAAGATTTACTCAGCATGAAGACAAAGGCAGAAAAACCTGTACTATACAGGAGGAGATACTCAAGACAGAAAACTCAGCACATCCATTTCATATGTGGAGGCTAAGGTGTAGAAAGAATAAACATTTCTGGGTTTTTTAAAAAGCTTTGCAGCAAGTCCATGATCAGTCTTAAACAGGATGAATATAAAAACACTGAAACTTCATACTTAAAATAAACATGCAAGGTCAGTTGATCAGGAAAACACAGAAGTGTTAAGCCATGAGCCAAGAAAAACACTCTCTCTTTTCAAGCCGGAGATTTAGGAGGAAAAAGAAAAAAGGCATGAGTTGGTGAGTAGCCATAGTAAAAAGTGAACAGCAACGCAAAAACATTAACATCTTGGCCTTAAAGAGATTTTACAGCATGGTCACTAGCATTCAACAAAAGGAAAAAAAAAAACCACATCACTGTAGAGTCATAAATAAATTGCTGAGACATCAACAGAGGTGAAGGCCTTTTTTAAGAATACAAAAAAGGCCATATAGAGTTGTCCCAACAAACTGGGGAAGGTTAGTTTCCTAGAACATGAACTAATTAATGATAAGTGAAGAAAAGGCATGAGGTAGCCTTTCACATGACTTTCTGACTTGGACAGGGATGCCAAAGGACTTAGAGAAAAAGGGGTTTAATTCTTTGTAGACCACTATGTTTGGATAGCACTGATGTCTCTTTGTTTGCTTCCTCCTTGAAATCTTCCACCTCTGACTTGTATTATTTACCCTTACCCACACTGACATCTGTCAGCTGGGTTCTCAGAGCAATTTAACTGGTGTGTCCTCAACTGGCCAGTCATGCTCAAAAGGACACTACTGTTCCCCAGGTTCCTTAGCTATTCCCTATGCACAAACATAGCTATTCACTTAGCACATTCATATGTGGCTTCTGCTGCACTGTGCTTGATTCTCCACTACAGATTTCCAGGAAGCAATCTCACAGCTGAGCAATCATGACTCCCAGAGCAATAAAGTGCCCCACTTGGCTCCCTTCAACAGACAGTGCCTTCTCTACAGCATCTAGAGAAGAAGCAAGGATGTTCTTTGTATGAAACATGCATGGAGGAATGGACCACCAATGCACACCCTAGAGCCTGTATTTTTAAAGTTTTATTCTCCGTCCTTTAAAACAGAAACAAGCAGGAGAGCATTTGACAGCATTGGAAACATGAAAAGCAGCAGATTTTATATGGTGTGCAGAAGTCACAGAAATGCAGATATTTTGCCTTACACAGCAAAGCAGTTTGCTGTAAAAGAGCTACAGAGTTAGTCTCAAAATGTACACTTAAAGCAAGTTTGGTTTCAGTACTAGCAGACCCTGTAAATGAGATTCTATTCTTGATAGCTGGAATTGAATATAAAAATCACTGTAAGACCTACAGCCATAAGAACACAATATGGTGTTCTGGCAGAGGTATCTGATATGAAACTTCAAAATTAGTAAGAAAGTCCAAATCACCCCATACAGTAAAAGAGCATTCAGAAGCCTCCTATAAGCAAAACAGTACACAGTGAGCTATTTTTGACTGTACAAGGTAAGAACTTCTCTTTAAACTTCTTTTACAAAAGATCTTTTTTCTTCTGAAATTCCTTTCAAAATAATCTTGGACTCATTAAGAGTCCTCCTCAAGTCCCAGATGCAGAGAACCGATGTAGAAGACTTCAGCTGTTATGCAGAATATAAGGACCCAAGTAAGACTTTCAACCTTTCCATGGAACAGGAGTTTCTATTGGACTGTATCTATTTCAGGAGGATGATTCTGCAAACAAGCCTATGAATGCCTGTCTTCACTCAGATGAACAGTGACAGTGAAGTCCTGCAACACATGAAAGGTATGTCTTCCTAAACCAGGAAGGGGAAATAGGCTTACTGCAGTCACCATACATATTTGCCTCAAGTCTTTTGAATAAAAAACAAGGCTGTACTGAGACATACCTTCCACAACTACACTCAAAGAACTGCTGCTTTGATCCAAGTCTGTCCTGTACAGTTCCCACTACTTGCACATCCAAGTTCCTGGTAATACATGGAAGCAGCACAGATCCCTTTCCCTGTTTTTTGAGGTGGTGGAACCCAGCAGCATTCTTCATCAGATTCCTACTCTCTGCAAAGGAGGACTTGTTTTGTTTTCTACAGCATCAGGAAAGGATATAACACAAACTATATTTCTCCAACTGGAGTGCCCTGTGCTCGCCTTCTTCAAACATTCGGGTCACTGACCCCTCAGGTATTTGTCTAGACCCAGAAGAAGAGGGCTTCTGATTTTGTAAGCCCATGAACAGGGTGCAGAGTTCAGCAGCAGCTATAGGGCAAAATCATACGCTTTCAAATCAAGACCAAACACTAATTCTGCTCTCACTATGGTTTAAAAAAAAAAAGAAAAGAAAAGAAAAAAAAAAAAAAAAAAGAAATCTTCATTGATTTCAAAATGTTGTTGCCAGATTATACCCTTTCATTCTATTATCTGACTCCTGTCCTCAAAAGTCTATCAATCACATTTGATAGTATCTCCACAAAATTGTAAGGACTGCAGAGACCTTTCTAGTGATTTTCAGATAGACATCTGCAATGAACACAGACAATCATCTTCCCCTGAACTAGGCCAACTGAGGGCTGCAATACTACCCAGGTTATTGCTACCATGAGAAGAAGGGCTAAGGCCTGTATAAAACACTTCAAGATTTTATTGGTTTCCAAAAATACTCTCAGAAATCTTGTCATAGCTTCATATTTTATTACCACAATTTTAATTTGGAATAATCAAGACCAATAGCATAACTACAAAATCACTGCATTCTAAATACCATGCTAACAATCGGCCTCCCTTAAAAGATTAACTTTCTAGAAGTATTCAGCATAACACAAAACTGTATGCATTTTAAAACCTAAGGAAACCCCAAATCCATTATAAAAGGGAAAAATTCCATACAGCGATGCCTATCATCTAATATGAAATTTATTTGCAATGTTTGGATTTTTTGCAGAATTAGGAGATGGTTTATTTATCAAAAACTACCAAATAAACGGATTAATTTTTTGAAACACAGTAAAATAAATTTTAACAGCTTCAAAACTGGAAGAACCATGGGCCCCTCCCTTAAAAATTCCTGTTGCTGTAACAGAAAAGTACTACATTATTAAAAAACAAATTTGGATTTTACAAACCAGTCTTTTGTGAAATTTATTACTTACTTTCTTTTCCATATAATTAAAGGCTGGAGTTTCTAAAACAGCCCTTTTTCTGCTGACATGAAAGTCTGAACACTGCAGTTTTCACACAGCTACTGGTGAGATGAACCCATAGCTGACTAGAACTTCTGCTGCAGTAAGAAAAGCACCATCTACTCCAGGAAGTAACAGAAGTTAAATCAGAACTAATTTAAGGACACAACAGAGAGGGGAATCACAAAGGTGCTTAAAACATTGGTTTGCCCTTCACCGTGTTTGGTGAACTGGGTTGCAAAGGTTTTTAATGAGGATTGATGACCAGCTGGGGTTAATGGCCCTCAGCTGCACCTCAGGCCATTAACTCCTCCCTATCAGTTATTAATCCCCAGGAAATACCCTGTACCTCTCTCTTTATTGCTTAATCATAAGTAGCAAAAGATGATCAGCCAGTCGAGATCTTGGTGTGGTGTGAGTGCTCCTCTCCTGCCTCTCCACACAGCATGTCTTGTGCTTTAGAACAAACTATTTATTACCACGCTGAGGTCACAAAAGGATGAAGAAACACATGTGACAGTGAGAAAATAAACATTTTATCTGCTGACTGCATTTCACATTTCTTCTTTAGAATAAACATAATATTTATAGCTTGTATACTTTGTGAAATTACACAAATCTGTTTGCAATCCCACTGCTATTAGACTACTGGGGGCTCTTTTCTCTGCAGCTCTAGAGCATATGATGGGGCCAGTGCTCTTATTACTGCTGATTTTAAAGCAAGAAAGTATCAAGCAGATGATATTAAATTATAGCCTGAGAAGTAAAAGCCCCGTGGTCAGACCAAGACACCGCACCCAAGAGGCCTATGGAAGTACAGAATCACAGGGCTGGAACAGTGTGCTTTCCTTTGGAAAATGCACAGCTCAAAGGAGAGTCAGTCCATCCATATCCCTGCTTTTCACCACCCATTGAAACAGGGGTTTGGCCCAGTCTCAAACCCATATGTTAGCAGAGGATGATCAGAGGGTTTGTGCTTGGAGCTAATATAAAAGTAAGAACACAAGTTTATGTTTTAATTCTGCTGCAGAGAAAGACTGTAGTGAAAGTGGATTTGGTTAAAAAAAGAGAAGTGGAATTTGTATCATATGACATCCATGGACAAAAATTACTTAGTCTTTCTTTGCTGCACACCAGACTCGAAATTTCTGAGAATGTGGCTGTGAATCAGGACATATATAAGTAACATCCTTTAATTCATACCTGATAAGTGCCCCCATTCTGAAAGATAACACCCAAATATACTAATGAGTGATCTGAAGATCTTCTAGCTTGACTGCATCTTCAGAGAGAAGCCCTACACGCTCTCGCTGCGTCATTTTGTATCAGCCTCACAGAAACAGCAAAAAAAAAAAGTTTACTTTTCCATTTTATTCTTTCCCTTTACAGTTTAATTGGACTGCTCATGTTGGGAGGCTTTTGGGGCACTGACATTTTTTAAATGGATCAACATTCTCATGTCTGAGAAAATTCTTACAGCTAAAAAGAAATTGTGACTTTCATCCTGAACACTGAGAAGATCATCGTCAATAAATGCTTAAAACATCTAGGGAGCAGACAGTACCTCAAACCCCAAAGGCTACAAGCTGTTGATTACTATTATGCTCTTTAAAAGGAATAAGATTACATTGAGCTTCAGATCAAAATATAGATCTTTCTAGGTCACATTTGTCAATGATCCATGGTGACATAAATCAATTACATATTTTATTTGTACACAAATCATAAATTACATGGATGTTCTACTACTCTACTTAAAGATTATCTACAAACACATACAACACTTTTTGTGCTCCTTCAACAATGTCATATTCTTCATAGTTACAGGCAGGACATGTTTTGAACATTCAGTAGTTTAACACCCATTTAGAGAGCTAGATCTAAAAATCAACATTTGTTCAATAAAAGTTCTCCGAAGACCTGGATGCTGTCAAAATTAACAGAAGAATAAAAAAAGATGTTGTTCAAAGAGGTAGTATATCAAATTCCAGAACAGCTTGTTTAGGTCCTTATACCACCTCTGCTGTAACAACTTTTTCATCAACTTCAGTAGGTTTTGGATAAGGCTCCAAGTTGGAATGGAAGTTGATGATAAAAGTAGGAGTGCACTGGCTGATGCCAACAGGCTTTGGATCAGTCCATTGTCATGAAAGCTGTTTACAATGTAAGAATAAGTAATCCATGCTGTGCTATATACACTACCTCTTTGCTGAGGATAATTAAGCTAGTGTAGATAACTGAGTCACTGTTTTTACCATTTGCACAGCCAACTGATGTATTGCTGAATATTTTCGAAAACAAATCTTTAAATATTTTTTAAATTAAAAATCCAAAGATTTTCATGGGGTTTATAAAAAATACAATAGAAGCTCTCTTCCTCCTACATTAGTTTCTTTTAACCTAAGAGCCAATTTAATCCCAATGAAACATCTTTATATCAACTGCCCATGTTTTACAGAATGTTTTTCCCTAATTAAATGAATCAGATATATCATAGTCACATTTATTAAATTTTGTTAATAATTAGGTACATTCTCACACAAAGAAAAAAAATAAAGATTTGTTTAATGCCATATCTATATACGGTAGATAAAGAAGTTATATTCATTAAAGTTACTGATTTAATTCCTTTGCCTGGAAGTAGGTGAGGGAACTATGCATACATGTGTCAGTTCACTTTAATACTAAAAACACACACTGTAAGCAGCAACAAGTGTACATTTTTAAAGATCACTTGTGAAGTGTGCTGGACTTACAATGTCAGATTCTGAACCCTTCTGTTCCTATAAATGATTTACAGAATATAAGGAACTCCTATACAGCTATTATGCCTCTTAGAAAGGGGATTAAATAAGCGGTTATATCCATCTTAAGCTTTTGCACTAGTTTGGGTTTTTTTTTGTAAAATACATACTTAAACTCAACTAATCACCAGAATGGGCTTCCGCAGAGACTAATGACTAAAATTTCTTGGTTTATGTTAAGGAACAGTGGTTCACACTGGTCTCTCCTGCCCTTAAAGGATATATGCACATTATGAAAACAGTGCTATAGAGTAACTACTATAATATAAAGAAGTTTGTTTTCATGTCATTATCATGATAATTCACACTCATGAGCTAATTGTCCATGCAGTTTTCTATCAAACATATAATAAGGAAACACTGGATATGGTCCTTCAGAAACATCTGTTGAAGGTGTTTTGGTCACTGGTATTCATTGTTCACAAACCAGCCAACCTAGGAATTCAAGTTAGCAGCTTGAATGCTAAGACAGAGAATAAGGTCTAGAAAATAAGTCTGCCTGTAGTTCATGTGAGAAGAGAGACACAGAGGCAGTTCAGCCCACTGAAGATCTCTGAGCAGTGGTCTGTGTACCTGGGAATGATTCCTAACTGCTTGTTTCAGATGCTGCCTTATGTTCCAAGTCTGTATCAGGTCACAATCAGGCACATATGATCTCTTCTCCCATTCTGCCCTGACTGCTGCAAGGAAGAAACTTGACCTTCTTGGTCAGGAGGCACCACAACATGCTCCAACTAGACCTCTGATTTAGACAAATCAACCTTATGGCTTGGACACATGCCCCATCACATACTCATAGGTCAGTTAAATGCAGCCTTTGTCCTTGGAAATACGGTCTACAGATAATGTCCACCTAAATTGGATCTCCTGGGTGAATGCTTGCAACTGGTTGGGATGAATCCAGTCTTTATAGATACATCACACCTGAAGGATGGGATGTCATCCAGAGGGATCCAGACAAGCTCAACAAGTGGGCCCACAGGAATCTCATGAAATTTAACAAGATCAAGTGGAAGGGGCTACACATGGGTTGGGGCAACCCCCCTTATCTGTACAGGCTGGGGGATGAATGGATTGAGAGCAGCTCTGCCAAGAAGGACTTGGGGGTTCTGGGGGATGACAGGCCAGACATGATAAGCAGTGTGCACTCACAGCCCAGAAAGGCAAACGTGTCCTGGGCTATATCCAAAGCAGCGTGGGCAGCAGGGAGAGGGAGGGGATTCTGCCCCTCTGCTCTGGTGAGACCCCACCTGGAGAGCTGCATCCAGCTCTGGGGTCCCCAAACTAGGAATAACACTGACCCATTGGAGCTGGTCCAGAGGAGACCACCAAGATGAACACAGGTATGGAGCTCCCCTCCTTCAAGGAAAGGCTGAGAGGATTGGCTTTGTTCAGCCTGGAGAAGAAAAGGCCTTTGTGGGACCTAATTGTGTCTTTCCAGTATCTGGAGGAAGCCTACAGGAAAGATGGAGAGGGACTTTTTACAAGAGCATGTAATGACAGAAAAATGGGAAATTGATTCAAACTGAAAGAGAGTAGGTTTAGATTAGACATTACGAAAAAAATTCCTTATTGTGAGGGAATGAGGCACTGGAATAGGTTGCTCAGGAAAGTCATGGATGTCCCATCCCTGGAAATGTTCAAGACCAGGTTGGATGGGGCTCTGAGCAACCTGGTCTGGTGCAAGGTGTCCATGCCCACGGCAGGGGGATTGGAACTAGATGATTCTTATGGTCCCTTCCAACCTGAGCCATCCTATGGTTCTACTAATATAATTGTTTACCAGGAGCAAAGATAAGGACATACTCATCTCTAATTCTCTGAAACACAAATCGTAAATTTGGTATTGCCTAATATTTTTTATCATTCTACAGATAGTGACAGAACAAAATGCAACAGTAATATCGAGTAGCACTATAAACAAGATCTATTTTCCACTACAAAACTCGCCTGCATTTTTAACACTGCAAATACAGACCTATATTCAATCCTTCAGAACCCAGCTTGCATTTTGAACATAAATTTGCTTTGCCTTACTCATGGGGAGAAGGAAGAAATCTAATCAAATTCTACTGAGTGTTTTCTCTGCTATAATTTAGTGGTAAAACTGGCAGGCTGCCTAACCACGTCAAAAAAAGATACATTTGAAATGCTGTAACTATAAAATAACAAGGAAGCTTTTAGCCACATTCATGTAGTGGAGAGTATGAAAATGTTTACTTGTAATGTTGTTAGCATATGAAAAGATTAATCTAACAGGAAAATACATTTTAAAGTTGTGAAATTGTCTTGCTTGGTGTATAAATATTTTATGTAAATAAAAGCGGATTTGAGATTCATATAACATTTATATATTTTTAAAGCTAAAGGCACAGCAACTGACTCTGCGAGGCATTTTTCAGCAATCCCCTCACTCTGCTATCTCCACTAACGCCTTTATTTGTTTATATTAGCTTTTCCCCTAATGAAGATGGCGCCGGTGGTTCTGTCTGGCTGAGCTGCTGACAGGACACCATCAACTTCCAGGGAAGGCATCACTGAGGGGGAGCACTCTGCTTTTCAGCTCAGTGATTCTCATCGCAGGCCACGGTGAAAGAAAATTGGTGCCAAAGACATGAATAAGGAAAAGGTGACTTTTCCTCAAGATTGCGACTTGAGAATTCTGAGAAAATTGGGGTGACAAATAGGGATGCTGATCTAAATGCTTCAAATGTCTGAGCTCATTTTTTCAGGTTGGGGGTATTTTTGCCACTTTTTTCATCAAGTTGTGGCCAGAACACAAAAGTCATTTTAGATTGTTGAGAAATTGGAAACAGCTTCTCAACTGCATGACAGAGAGGGGTAAAGGGGCCTAAACACAAATGAAAAAACAGATATTCTTCTTTTGTTTCAGATGCAACTTAATCAGAGTTTATTTTTATTAGTTTTGATTATTTGGGACAATTTGAAGTGTCCTCCATGCAAGAAACAGAACAGAATGGCCTGGCAGACTAATGGCCAACTAACAATACCAAGTAATTTTCATAAGATGCAGGCAGTTGCTGTCACAACCACCACTCCTGCAATCTAAGAGCAGGATTACTTTGTGGAAGAACCACCACTTTCTACCAAATTTCAAAGCTTTTTTCAAAAGTTTTGGCAGACAATATACGTCTGAGTCAAGACTAGAAGCAACAACCAACTATTTTACTGCTTTAGAGGCTCAAATTCACAATTTTCCAGAGAACAGAAATGTGTCCATTAAAGAATCTTCAAAATGACACATTTTCTTTGTAAGACAGAAAGCACTAAAACCCAGTGAAGAACAAAATAGTCTATATCTGATTATTGGGGAATGTAATGAGTTACTGCCTACCAAATCATAATTATGGCACTAGAATTTTTTTTTTTTAATAACAGTTGTTAACAAAGGAAAACTTCCATGATCCATGTAGCTGTTTGATATAGTTAAAAAACCACTCATTCCAATTTAGGATTATAGTATAAATTATTTATCTATTGTTAAATCTAAATAAAACTGAAAGTGATAAATACAGTGAAGCTTATGCAGTGATAAATATAATGATGCTTGTGGATTTGTGTCACAAAGTTAATCAAATCAAAGGCATTAAATTCAAATCTAAATATAATTTTCTGGATGGAAGCATAGCCAAGTTTACATGGTGTGAATTTGTGGATGATTCTGTCATTGTAAATGCTTGTGAAATTTTGGGGTCAGGGTGAGGAATGGTGGGTTGATGCTAATTTACACAAAGAACTGGAGGATTCAAACACTTTGACACACCTGATCTTGGACCAGCAACTTCACCTCTCTCCCAACCCACAATCAGAAGCATTCTGCATCAGGTTCCCAGTTGGGTTTTTTAAAGGCATTTATGTGAGCCAGTATTGAACTTCAAGGGATTTCCTCTGAAATGAAAAATTACTCTAAAGCAGTAAAAAAGCATGGGTTTCAATTGGGATACAGAAGCTGTATCCTGAGAACGATCCAGCAAATAGCACCAAACAGAAAACATAAAAATCTCTTGAAGATTCCTACAAAAGTTTTACCATTGTGCACAGAATTTTTCCTCATGGGGTGGATCTTAACACTTGAAGCAGCAAGAAGTGATGAACAGAAATTATTTCACCCATGACACACAATCACAATCTGAAAGCAGAGAGGAACACAACCACCTAAACAAATAGCCCAATTCCCAAGCACAGATCTGCATCACTCAAACGAAAGACTGTTTTGTTTTTAATCAGAATAAGAGAATCAACAATTAAGTAATATCTTTCTTTTAAATATCAAACGCATTGAAGCAGTAGTAATTTATTTTTGTGTCATTATTTCTCTTGAAATTATGCAAAATAACATTTCTAAATGCTGGTTTTCTAAAAACATAACCATTAGGATAGTTGTTACATATTTAATTTCATGCTCCATTCAGCATAAAGCAGTTGAGAGATTGCCAGCCAGAGCAAATTAAGTAACCGGTTAGATAATTTCCTGCTTAATTGAAAGCAGGTAGTTTTTAAAAGTAATAATTGATTTTGTTTCTAATAAGCACGTAGCTATTTCTTCCTTTTTCTATTCCCGTTTTTAAAGAAGATTGCACTAAACCTTTGTACACTGTTAGTGACAGGCACGGGAGGAAAAGAACTGGAGAACACTGTTTATTTAGTACTTCAGATGCTAATTGCAGCAGAAATAACAGCAAAATGGAACCCCAACATTGGTCCTGTACTTCAAGACCATTACTTCAAAATCTTACCAAAAGTTCAAGGCTCAAAAGGTCAAAAGTTGTCATGTTCATGCTCCTCAAGGACAAGAAGTGAGCCAGCAACCTCAGCAAAGTTCAAGGTGAAGAAGCATCAATTGTCCTAACAGACATTAGCCCAACCCAAAAAAAAAAAAAAAAAAAAAAAAAAGGGGGGGGTGGGAATTCATCTTTNAAAAAAAAAAAAAGGTGGGGGGTTGGTATTACTACTTTCTTTTACTTTTAAGAATGGTCATTCCAAAAGAAAGCTGTGATACCTAAAGATGATAGATAAAGAAATCTTTCAGGGACACAGTTATTTGATGCAGTAGAAAAGGACTTAATTCTCTACTACTGTTCAAAACACCTGTCACAAGCCATTATTCACTTGAAAATTTTATTTAAAAACAAAAGAATAATTGTTCTATTAAAATGTTTGAACAAAATATTACATTTTCTGATCTAAAGAAAAAATTAAGATGACTGTGTCCATTTTTTTAAATTCTACTTCTTTGAAAATTAACAAAAGGAAAAGCACATTCTACATGTGCAGAAAGTATTCCTACAATCTTTGTGTTACAATCCAATGTTTTGACAAGTTGCTATAAGAAATAGTCAAATTCCAGTGTGACTCATTTTAGACTCTATCCTCATAACTGTTGAGCACCTGACTGCTTCTCTTCCATAGCTGCATATATATAAGCAATAATTCCCTGAACTGAGTGACAGAAAACAACCTGGAGTCTAAAATCAGTAATACATCTGTATAAAATGTATTTTACCTGTATAAAAAGCAGGAGCTATAGCATCATATATACATATACACGTAGTAGATTTATAACCAGCACAAAATGCTGAGATGAGATGATTCTCTCAATGAAAAATCACTGCTGATTCCAGACTGTCAGGCATTTCCCATATTGCTACTACTGATTAGCACGCTGAGACAATTAAGACCTGCACCAGGTAGAGCAAGCAAGAGTTCTGCAGCCTGTCAGTAGGTTGATCCATGCATTACTGAAATTATTTTGTGCAGCTTTAAGTATTTAAATCTGGTGTTTAGTATACAAATCCTTCTTCTGAATTTACAGTCTTACATGCAAAGATTTAAAGAAAAACACTCTATCCTCACAGAACATAATACAGAGACATACAAGGGTGTCACAAGATTTGGGGTTATCTCCTTTAGTTTCTGCTAAGTGCAGTCACTGGCATTTGCTAGTATGCCAAATGACATGAGGTTTTTTGGTTTATCCACACTGACAAATCTCTAAAGAAGCTAATAATCTAAACAGCAACACTGCGATGCTTTTTCTGAAAATCATGGCTGCTAGCCCTAATGAATTCTCATTTTGCTTAAAGGTCATCCATACAGTACCTACAGTTTGCCTATTCATGCACAATGACACTAAATCATGCCAGTATTCCTGATAACACTCCCCCCTTTTTCACATGGGAGTACCCATGTACAATTAGAACTCAAGCTTCCTTACACATATGTGTGAACTTCAATTTGTAATGCTGCGGTATAAAGTGGTTGGGGAGGAAGGTTAATAAGTGCAAAATGGGTCTTTTATTCAAATTAAAAAGCACATGCCTGGAAAACATGCACTGCTATTGTAATAATCATTCAATGGCAAAACAGTTCTAAAACTCCCAGAGTTTCTCTACTTCAGGTCAGGAGTGCTTCCCATATCTCACCACTTCTAAAGCAGTTCCTATCAACTTATGTTTTCAATTCTCAAAGTAAAAGAAATTAAACTCAACAAATGCAAAAACGCTGCAAAACCTGACATTAAGTAGTATGTCTCACCTAATTTCATGTTTGTGTTACATTGATTTTCAGTTCAGCAACAGGATTGGGGATGATTTACAATATCTGCTTTTGATATTTATAGGATTTCATAGTCCTCCTTTTGTCTCCTTAGAGATCAAAGAAAATGACATTAAATGTGCAAATTACTAGGCTGTCCATCAGAGACCTTAAGTCAGGATCATTTAGAGATCAAACTTACACAAAAAGAAGTTTTTGGAAAAGAAGACACAAAAAGAGGAAGAGGTGGAAATACGGTGTGGATATGTGAAAACTGGAAGTAGGAGAGGGAGTTGCTCTCCTTTACCTCAGAGATACTTTACTTTGTGATATCCAAATGAATGCTTCAGGCATGTCACTCCAGTAAAAATCTGGGATATCTAAGGGCAGTGGAAAAATTTCTGGTGGACATTCCTCCTCATATACCCGCTACCCATCCACTCCAAATGCCACCCAAAAAAAACCCCAACCAACCAATCAACCAGACTTAAAGATTTCATTCTTAATACTTAATCAAATGGCAGACATCCAAATTCTGCTTCAAGTTATTAAGAGTTGCTGTCAAGTGACTTGGTCTTGTTGAACCAAAGTACTAAAGATGCTTAAAAGGAACAAAGATACAGGATAAATACTTTCAGAATGTGACTGCACATTTACTGTATCATATATACACAATTTCTGTGTAAGCGCACATATATGTACCTCACATAAATACACTCCACTTGTGTTTAGATTCTGTAGTCCAAAAAAAAGCAGAGTACTAAATGTGTGCTTTACTCCTGACATTTTCAGCAGTCCTTCCACTGTTGAAGGCAATGGATGCTTTGCTATTAGGACAGACTTTAGGGTGCTGATTTGAGTAATGACCATAGGACACAACTAAGCCAGCTGTAGTTGGCCAAAACAACTAAATAAGCTATTTTCAAAATCACCCCTAATTGACCCCAACTTACATGTTCTCAGTTTTACATTAAATTTGTGCCAAGAGCTCATGGACAATTAATATCATTTTATGAGTAAGCCTAATTTCTGAATTACTTTCTGTAAGTATTTAAGTGCAGCTATTTTCCCCCACAAGCTTTAGAAAGAAAATGAGTCATTAAAGATTGCTAATGCATAACTATAGATTAATATCTAATAAATCATAATTATATGAGTAGGAATTCATATTCAAAACATTCATTAGAACAGGTTTACTTATCTAAAATACATGGATGACCACTGTGAAATCTGTTTTTTGGAACAGAGACAATGCTGCATAACCAAAGAAGTAAAAAGTTTTTTGGGAAATTAAGAGAAAAATAGTATAAAGTGGTGTCCTTTAGAAGTGTATTTATCTATATGCAGACAAACACAAATTCCAATTTCTTTCTTCCCTGCAGTGTCAGATTGCAATTAATTGGCTCCTAAGAAGGCTGGACTGTAAACTCAAGAGTTTCTAGACAAAAGTAGATTTTTAAGCTTGCCTTACCTTAATGACCTCAGCCAGAACCCTGCCATCTACTGAAATAAAAATTCTGTCAAATTTTCAGAAAATACAAAGTCACAGCAGCAAGGAAGGAGTTTTCCTTTATCAAATAAGGTATTTGAAGAGAGCGGCCTGGCCAATGGAAAGTCGTTAATTGATCAAAATTAGTTACAACTCCAAGGAAAAAGAATAATTCCCTCTTCTTGCCCCAGCCTTAAGAACAAACTGTCTTGGAGAAACCTATACAAAAGCTAGATTAAAGGCTGAGATGCCTCTTGTAACACACCATGCTTGGTCTTGTCTTCTTCTGAGAATTTATACTTCTGATCAAATGACCCTCTGCATCGTCTACATTATTCTGTCACTCAACCTGGAATCACAGCTGTCACATCTGAAAGGAAGCTAACAAAGTTCTTTGAAATGTTAAAGGCAGTTTTTACTTTAATAGCTAGAAAAATAAAACTTCAGATAGGTAAAATCTTCATGAAAATCCGGAGCAAGTTCTACATGACAATTCTGATTTTACAAGTGACCTGTGTGCAAGGTCACATTTAAGGACAAATCTATTCAAAATTAAGCACTATGGGTAGACCTACTCTCTCAACTGTTTTTAACCTCAAAACATCTGCCATAACCACCTTTCTGAAGTATCCTCTAGAGGAAAAGAGAAATGGGGAAGGGGGGAGGAGGGGAAGAAGAAGGATCCATTGGAGAAAAAATGCACAGCATTTGTCATATATTAAGATAAACAGCTACACACTTTTAACTTCAGTATTTTAAATCTACACTGGAAATGGTGATTCCTAGGAAAAAAATAGTTCAGCATGGGTTGGCCAAACAAAAACCAAAGTCTGTATATATGTTATTAGATCCCTGAGGGTTGAAAGAAAAGTCTCTGTTATTCCCTGAAGGGGAAACAAACAAAACCCCTACTAAATAAAATAAGCTGTACTGTGAAAAAAAATTATCTGGTCTTCCTCCTCTGTCAAATAGGAAAACTGTTAATAACCTCAGCATTTCAGTGAGGAGCCAGTTACCTCACCACAGGAGCAGCTATGGCTCTGTTAGGACCCCAGTTATTAGCTGGGTTCTGCTGCTGAGGCTGCCCTTCCTCGTAGTCCAGCAGGATGCCCTTTAGGATAACCAAGTCAGCCTCTGCCCTAGTGTTATATACAGAGTTCCTCCCTATCTGCTGGCTTCACCAACTACCCAATAGTTTTTTTCTCAAGATTTCACCTAAGAGAAATCCTAAGAGAAATTTTGACAATCTGTCACGCAGATCAGTGTCCAAAGTCTGTGCACACAGGTATTGTTGGGTAGACCATCAGGTGTCTGGGGGATTCAGCTTGCCTTGCTTTTGTCTGTCCCTGCTTCCAATGCAGTAGTGATGGGGTTTATTGACTTAGAATCGCTGAATTTTTTAGGTGGAAAAAGACTAAATATAGTAATAAGATGCTTGATTTCAACTGTTAACCCAACATTTTCATTTACCACTAAACCATGTCCCTAAGTGCCACATACATATTTTTTTAAATGTTTCAAGGGATAGTGATGCCCATTCCATGGACAGTTAGTTCCAATTCCTGACCACCCTTTCCACAAAGAAATTTTTCCACTATCCTGTCTAAATCTCCACTGATGCAACTTGAGGCTACTTCCTATCCTCTTTCTTGCTACTTGGGAGATTGGACTGACCCCCAGTTGGATACACCCTCCTTTCAGGCAGCTGTAGAGAGCAATAAGGTCTCCCCTGAGCCCCCTTTCCTCCAGGCTAAACATCTCCTCAGCTGCTCCTCATTACACTTGTGCTCCAGACCCATCCCCTTCTCTGGACACGCTCCAGCCCCTCAGTGTCTTGTGGTGAGGGGCTCAAAACTGAACCCCGTGTTTGGTACATGTTGCCTCACCAGTGCTTAGTACAGGGGACAATCACTGCCCTGGTCCTGCTGGTCACACTGTTGCTGACTCAGGACAGGATGCCCCTGGCCTTTTGGCCACCTGAGCACTGCTGCCTCATTTCCAGCCACTCTTCTCCCAGCCTGTAGCACTTTTGGGGGTTGTTGTGACCCACGTACAACACCTGGCCCTGAGTCTTGTTGAACCTCATAGAACTGTGCTGCAACACAGCATTCGAGGGCGTTGTATGCTGTGACAGACCAGAGGAAGTGGAAACTGGTTTTACAGGGCTGAGTTTCTACCTCAGAATATATTCAACAGAATGGTGTCACTCTTCCTCTGGCACTGCTTGGTAACATTACCAGAGGCAGTCTCCTCTCTTCTCAATCTTGGTCAGTACTTTCATATTGCCATCAACCCCTACCTTTGCCATCAAGGTAAGAACTTCCATACAGTAGAGTTCCAGCTGTTCACAGACCTGGACAGGAATGTAACACCAGAGGGAACCTTCAGCTGCTAATGCTTCCATGCTTCCATTGTGAACGCCCCGGATGGAATTCTGTTGCCAAGGGAACCTCCAGCTGATTGTATGCCACAGGTGAAGAGCCCAGACAGATACCCAGTGGTGTGCTCTGGATAGGATGGATGTCAGGAGTGGTGAAACATACAAAGATGCAGCAGAAGAAACTCTGCTCCTCCTCTGAGGAGCCCTATGAATATCAGCAGCCATTTCCCATAATTTGAGAACCACATGGACTATTACTAGCTTTGACTATGTTTGCAGGGTTGATCATGAAGTGGGGGAACAGAGACCTGTGTGAACCCCACAGGAGGTGCATTAGGAAGGACATGGAAAGGAAACTCTATAGCCAGGATGTATCATTTCAACCTGCTGAAACTAACATTCCAGCTTTAGTTAGGTGGACAGGCCACCTTATTGAAAAGGAATATGAAAATTTTGTTCAATAAACAGACTGAAATTTCAAGGTTAGACTTGAAATCAGTTTCCTGTTGCTATTCATTCCAGAGAAATGCAGTTGATTTAGTAATTGAATTTTTTTCCACAAATTAATCATAATCACATTGTAATTAACAATAGTAATAATTGATAAAATAAATAAGTAGTTATAGTATTCACATTTGAGGGGGGCTGGATACTTTATGTATCCATACATGCTCACACCACACAAAAAACCATTTTTTAATTCAGTTAACAGAGTTCATGAAGTTAATATGAGCCCTCTCATGGCCGGGCTCCCTTATTGGGTGATTCTAGGGATGCAATGACATGTAATGGAAATGTGCTGGTTTTCATTTCTTATCCCAGTTTAAAGCCTGGAATAAACCTCATTCAAAAATAAAGAGAAATCTAAAATTGTTCCTATTTCACAGATTCTCTCCAGCAATGTCTTTTCTCCAAGACCACCTCATAAAACTTCATGGCTGACAGACCATGTGAAGTCAAACCTGACAGTTCTACGCCTGTTGCACTGTGCACAATTGTCCCAAATCACTAACAGCACATCTGACACATTTTGCATCCTGAAAAATCTGAAGCAAATATATCTTTAATAAACCACAGTAAGAGACTCTGAACTGACCCTATTGTGTCTTCCATGAGAAAGACAGATCCCATAGTATTCTGTAGGTGACCTGGTTCTCAAAAACTGAAAACATCCCCACAATATGCTAGGGAAGAGACTCATATAGGGTTGTTGGAACTGGTCAGTTGGTCTGCCATGGGAAGCACAGCCGAGTCCTCAACTCATCATCGTTTGTGGAGTTATGTTCTCTCTGTGAACACTCCACGGAAGCTTCTTCCTCTATAGCTCATGGCATAGGCTGCCTGAAAATACATTCTTTAGCCCTCTACCATCTTGAATGGGCATAGAGGGTTTTTGATAATCTAACCCCAGAAAAAACAATAATAACTTTCCACTTACTGGCACCCTAGCACCCTTTGGCTTCTAAGCAAAATGGAGAGAAAAATTTGTTCAGAATAGGACAGTATGTTTGAACACATTCCAGTTATCAGAAGCAAGAGCCATGAGGCCCCACTAATGCAAAACAACTCTGAAGATGAAGAGAAATTTCTAACTTAGATATCTGTCACTGATATAGCAAGGTAGAGCATTTTGCAGAACTGAAAAGGAAAGTGTGTCAAAGACTGTTTATGAATCAATAAAAACTCAATAAACAGCTCCTAGCACAAGAAAAATTTTCAATATAATGATTTCTTTTATTTTTATGCAGAGAGATTCTTTCCTTCTTGGTTGAAGTACATTCTATACAGTCAACTGAAGACTATACTTCCCATATTTCCTTATCAAGTCACTGCCACCACCACAATATACATCTAGCCCTGTTTTGGAAACTGGGAATTGACTGCTTGTATTTCAAATGGATGAGGAAGGATAAAAAGCTTTGAACATGTCTCAGGCATGTTGGCCCACACTACTTCACCAAAAGAAGTCCTCCAAGTTCAAAACTGTCTGCCAAGGCTGCATACATGACATTTGCTATTTTAGTTCCTATGGGAGAGTGAAGATAAGATCCTTGTGGGTAAGGAATAATATTAGACGATCTCTAGCCAAAGATTTCAGAGAATGCTTTAGCCTTTACTTTTTGGAAGTACTGAAAATGGCCCTGATCCAGTAAAGCTCTAAAGAACATAATTTAAGTGCTTTGCTAGATTAGAACTGTAGCATGCAATGGAAGAGAACACAAATATCTGACTATTACAAACACTGAAAAAGGGAACATACAAGCACAGTTGAAGTTTAGTACTACAGTCAGTTTTTCCTATGGCAAATCTCATGTTCCTGTGGATCTGGTCCCTTTCCCATAAGAAAAAATAATGGTAAATTGTCAGAGCATGGACCTAGTCTTTAACACAATCCCCTTGTGCTACTGAGTCCCTCTCTACAAATTTTCCTCTTAATGCTTTTAGTGATATTTTGTGCCCTATCATATTTTACCTTATGCATCTGCACATACAACACCAAAGAAAGTTCGTCTGCAGATAGGCCACAGGTGATGAGTTGTAGATCAGGAGTGCTGAAGCCACAGAGACACCAGGGTGAGCTCTGTGCAGAGCCAATTCAGGTCTGATCGAGTTCATTAGCTAAGGCTGCAGCCCAGACCAGGGCCAGATTCACATCCATACAAGTACTTTCATGTAGCACCGAATATAAATGCATCTTGTAGAGCTTGTCCAATTATGCCTATGCTGTGCTCCCAGGAGAGCTAGGTAGCAAAGTCCAGATGGATTTGAGAGGCTTTGGGATGGAGTTAGGCCTATTAACCTGAGACTGAACTCAGTCTGGGCTTTGGTGGGGCATGGCACAAATTCAGCTCGGATGCAGGACTGCTGCTGAGCTCATCTCTGTGCACTGTGGAGCAGAGCACGCAGGCTCTGTGCTCAGGCTGAACCTCCCGCTCAGCATCATGCAGCATCAGGTCTCTGTCTGGACACCTGCTGCACTGGGCTCCTCAGCACTCCTGACAGCAGGAACACAGCACAGACACACCCAAACAGGCATGGATCTGGTCCAGCAAGGCTTAACGCGTTGGTTCCATAGGGTAGGAATGCTGCTGGAGTGTGTCCAGGTGCAAACACAGTGCTAGGTGTTCACAGTCAATCTGGCTCCTGAGGAACTGCTTATCAGACACCATTGCAGAACAGCTCTCATGAGAGTTTCCACAGGGCTCCCCTCCCCAGCATCACTCAGGTGAGTTTGCTGTGTCTCCTTTGTACAACACTCAGCTCTCACAGCTGTCCTGAATCTAAGTGCAGCTCTCCAGGAAAACACATTATAGAGAGGTAAGATGTGAGGATGTAAAGGATGGAACCTGAGACATAACAGCATCACAACACCAATGCAAAAGGAACCCTCAAATCAGCATAAGTTACTCCACATAAATCAGAATGGTTATGCCATGATTGCAAGATACAGAGACCATCTTTATAACAAGTTGCCAGCATACCAGCCTGGCTTTTTCACATCTAAAGCATTTGGTTACAATGAGTTATAATTTGTTATAACAATGGTAATAAATTAAAAGCACGAAGGGGCAATTACAATCACATTAAAACATTCCGTAATTTTGGAAAATTAATGTTTCACTAAGCCTTCATTTTTACAGATAAATTGAGTCAGAACTGTGCTGTTCCTACATTGTGCTAACTAGTATCAGTGTTAAGCTTTTTGGAACCATATGGAAAGCTATCAATTTTTTTCTTAAGTAGGATTCTCATCACTTTGTTTAATATCACTACAAATTACACAGGCTAATATTTACAGATGGTTTCCTGTAGGAACTGTGAATCAACAAACTGCAAGGCAATAGGTAGTAACTATTCATTCTCAAAGGAAGTAGTGTGAGCTACCTGCCAGAGGGTTGTGTAGGAAACCTGGGAAACTCTCTCACTTCTAATCCTTCATTTGACTCAGGGCCCCTTTGAGACCTTGGAAAGTCACACGGGACAAATCTGCAGCAGTATCAAGCTGCAGCATGAGAAGTTCCTGAATCACATTAGAAAAAAAAAAAAGTATATATATATAAAATCACATTATTGGCTTCAAAAGTCACAAAATGTTTTAATATTCCACTGTAGGTTTGCTTTATTTGTCTCTTGGTGTTTCTGCTGCATGTTTTAGTCAACTTAGACTTCAAAAGTTTTCTTAGTGAACACAAAGCATAGAAGCATGTCTACAAGGTCAATAAAACAGGGTATTTGCAAAGTTTGACATCAGCCTTACCTCTTTCACAGAGACATCGAGCATTTTAAGTTTTTCAGATGAGCTTAGAAAGACTACAGCATTTAGCCTTCAAAACACTCAGTATCAAGATTTTTATGTAGTGGATCACAATACTGGGATAAAAAAATCTTTCACGCTTGGGCAGCTAGAGAGAAAACAGTTTCCAGAAGCACTCAGTCCATGGCAGTCCCGTATGCCGTTTCCATGCAATTCTTCTCCCACCGTCTCAAAAAAAGTATCACACAGGTGTGCAGAGAGGAGCGTCAGAACGAGAAGTCAGACCAGAAGTCCGCATGGGAGAGGTTATAGGAATCTATTCTTCAGTTGTGGGGGGAATAGAGAAACACCTAGGGAGAATACAGTGGAGAGCAGCAAAATCAGTAATTTTATACATATATATATGAATGTGGAATTCTTTTAGACCTCAGAAGCTTCGAGGACCCTCAACCCCCAGGGGCGACTCTGGTCTCCCAGCATTTCCGCATCGCGTAGGGCACGGGGAAAATACCTGCGGGGGGATAAAGGGTTGCCCGA
>VWYP01006844.1:289387-299939 GCA_013400435.1 Pycnonotus jocosus | reverse complement strand
CCCCCCGCAGCCTGCACCCCGCTTCCACGCGTGGGGCGGGAGCGCTGCCCGCATGCCCCCGCTTCCCCGAGCGCTGTCCCGGGCCGGCGCTGGGAAGCGGCATTTCCAGCGCCCGCTCCCGCTCGGCCCCCGCCGGCCGTGGGGGCCGGGTGTTGCGCTCGGTCCTTGCCAGCTCCCCATTGTTTGAATGGAGATGTCTCTGTTTCCATCCTCAATTCATTTGCAGGCACTTTAGAAAAGTTCTTTCCTGCAGGAATGAGGGGCTTTTCACTGCGCTCCAGCAAGGTTTACAATCCCTGCCAACGCTCACAAACTTACCACATTCAGCCTCAAAGTTTCCCACTGCTTTCAGCAGCAAGATTCCCACACTGCAGAATACCCGATTATATTGATAATTTGGCCAGTTTCAGTAGAATATCCCCTCAAACTCGCAGTGGAGGTTTACTTCACGTGTGAAATTCTTCGTTACTTTCTTACTGCAGCTCTTCACGAGAGGATACATTCTTAACGGTGTGTCTCAGGCCCACGGTGGGAAAATATGATTGTTCCCTAATGTAAGTTATTTACATAGATCACTCTTTACATTGGCCTCAGAGAGTTCAGGACAAAGACTTCTCAGCAAAAGCCAGCATAACTCTTTTTGTGACTCAGCAGGAGATGCAGGTTGAGTTTAAATATAAATTTCTCTCCTTATAGACATTAGACTGTTTGTAGAGTGCAGGGGTTTTTCAAGGAATGAAATGGCCTCTGGACCATCGGTCTGAAACGACAGCTCCTCCGTATTTTACCTCATCTTCATCACACAGCACCTCTACCTGTGGGCCTCAGAGCCTGCATGCATAGGAATTCTTCCAGGCTGTGGAGAAGGAGATGCGGCATTAGGTACCCCTATCAGCGCAATCTTAGAGCAACTCAAATTACTCCTTTGTGTTTTGTTTCACTTGGCTTTCGCTGAGTAGCTCTTTGAGGCCAGGCAGGTGGGATGCTTGCAAGGCTTTTCGCTGAAATTCTGCTTATTTTAATTCTCCCGTTAATAAACTGGTTTGTGTGTAAGTTCTAAGGGAACAAAAGGAGGTTGACTCCAAACCTTTAGGAATAATAACAACCTCTTGCAGACATGCAGAAGCCTCGAAAGGCAGCAGAAGCTGCTGCTGAAATGTCACCCGTCAGCTCGCAGACCCTTTATCTGAACCTTGTCGCAGCAAAGGCTCAGCCATCCGAAGGAGCAAGAGTGGCGGCAGGAGAGGGGACACGTGGGGAGCGGCAGCGCCTCCGCACAGGGACCGGGAGTGTGGCGAGCGGGGAGGGTGGGGAGGGGAGCCATGCATCCCACCACCACCTCAGTCCTCACAGTGAAAATTGATTTTTACACCGACTCAAGCGGCGCAGATTCGGTCTGCAGGCAAGGTGAAAGCTAATCCCCTGCAAAAGTCTGTGTGCAAAGGGACCTTGCAGTCAGTGTAGCACTTTAGGACCGATGGCTTCATTCATGGTGTACAGCTGGGCATTGGGACAGGCAGGTACGAAGGACTCCCCGTGCAAACATCGGTTTATAAGTGGTTGCTCAGTGCACGCAGGCTGCAGGATCAAACACTCGTCTTTAGTTTGCTGAACACCTTGAGAAATGGAGAGTGGGAAGTATGCCGAGTTTATGTATATATGATTTTAGTGTGAGGTTCAAGTTAATTCTTTCTGATTTTAACTGCTTGATATGACGTTTAAATCTTAAATGACCAGTAACCTTTAAAATCTTTTGGGGATTTTAGCATTGAATGCCTTTGATGACTGCTTAAGGGAAATTAATCTGACAACAATCTCTGACAGTCAGCCGTCTCCATCAGGTAACTTTGCAGTAAAGAAAATAATTTCCAGCTGGTGGGGGAAGGGAGAGAGTGTCCTGAGAAACTCACTCCTCTGCTCCCATAGATCATCACCTGCGCTGGACTTCATACAGCAGTTTAATCCTATTCTCTCTCTCAAAGGTTTCAAGCCCCTGCAAGATCCTGACTGCTAGGGAACAAAGATTGGTATGTGCTTCCCTCAAAGGTCAGTCATTAACCTGCCCCAACAACAGTTTCAGGAAGATCAAGGCAGTGAAGAAAAACTAAGAAAAAGCACTTTCACTTTGGAATGAATTGTTCAAAATGCCCTTATGCATTGGGTTTTATTCCCTTTCAGCTCCACAGTTTTTAGTTCCTGCACGTATTTATTTCTCATCAGGAATAATGGCAAGATTTGCTCTCCCAGAGATTTGACCTTAAGTTTATTTTAGCCCAAACACCATAGATCATTCTATCAATTATGAATGTACTCTTGTGTACAGAGTAACTGGTAAGCCAGCTCAGTAATGCTACCTTGTCCTGGAGACTTACCCTTATAAATAAATTAGGGGCATGTCTTTATGAAATATAGAAAAAAAAAAAAAAAAAAGAAAAGAAAAGAAAAGAAAAGAAAAGAAAAGAAAAGAAAAGAAAAGAATGGAAATGAAATAAAATCTAAAAAGCAACATTTTTCTAAAGACAGAAGGACAGAAACTAATATCAAAATTGGTTTCCCTATGATTTGTATTTTCTGTGCCTGCATGTCTGTATGTGAGACAATATACTGGACTTGCAGTAGCCAGACTCTCAGTAAGACATTTATTTCCATAAGTTATTGATGACCCTTTACCTCACAAGTGACAGGCCAAAGTAGAGCCACGAGCAACTTCTGAGAGGTCATCAATAACAACTGAAAATAAATGTTTTATCCAGTCCCTGCCCATTGTGTGTCCTCTATGCAATGCCAGTTAAGTTTCATCTGGCGTGGTTTTTTACGGGCTGTAAATACCTCAGCTCCTGTCTGAAGCAATGGAGGAAGGAAGGGGACACACACACACACACATCCACACACACACATCCCCATTTGGTTACTCACACACTTGGTGGAGCACCTTTTTGTGAACTGCAGAGGTAAAAGCATGCATCTCTCAACACATGAGGATGAAACAGTACCCTAAAGAGTGAAAGGAGAGACTGCCACCTTACTAAAACATTAAACACCATAGAGAATCCTGATGCTGCAAGTGTAAGACAGTTCAGGGGAAAGAAGATACAGAGGGGACAAAAAAAAAAAAAGAAGCTGAGACACAAGGTTGTAAATAAATCATACTTCATGCTATTACAAATACATAATATTCTATTAGTGTATTTCTAATAATAATTCATACTATACTGCAAGGAAGATTGAGGTATTGTGTGTGTTAAGAAGTTCCTGGGGACAAAAGAAAACTCTTTTTGTCTACAAGGAATGTCTTATTCCCAGTGGGAAGAGACTGCAATGGACATGGGGTACAATGCTGTGGGGACATAAAATTCACTTTGAATAATAATCACCACTAACCACAATGTCTTTTAATTAAACATTTGTGCTTAAAATTTCTATTTTTCCTACTCTTTTGCATATGCATTTTCATGTTTTACAAAATATTATTTTGAGAGCAAGTTCTCAGGCGCTCAGTGTTCAGCAGCTATTTCCAGAGGCTGGTCTGAAGTAAGCTAATGACTTTGCATCCAGTTGTGAAACTTCTGCTCACTTGAGCAGTCCCTATATCTATATCCTTACTCAGGCAAATAAGCTCATTAACTTCAAGAAAAACTTTCTATATGAGCAAGGATTTGTGCTGCTTTTCAAGTCAATTTCTCTATTGAGGTAAATTAAGAGATTTTCTTGAATAAAATTTTATCAGTTCTTTAAAGTGTTGAAAGAGTACGTTAGTGGAGTAAAAATTACCAAAATAAATGTCATTAACACTTCAAGATAAATATGTGGAAACATGCTGGTATCGAGGACAACTTGAAATAGTTACTTAGCATAAGCTGTGTGATTACCCAAAATATTCTTATATATGCACATCATTTAGCTTAAAGAAAACAAAGTGAAACTATAAGAAATTTGCATGTTGAAGCATTTTTAGCAGCAATTTTGAATATGTCTTTAAAATAATTTTGCTTAGTTTGTCCCCTGTACAAGAAGCAAAACCATGAAGAATTACTATACAATTACTCCAAGATGGAAAATAACATTTATTTCCATTTCTTCTAAGGGAACATTAGTAAGTCATAGAATATATTTAACTGTGAAGAATTGCACTTCATGGATCACTGTCCAATATTCTCCCTACATCCATCTTTCTTTTCTCTGCATCTCCAGCTATTTGCAGTCTGCGATATATATCTTGATTTAAATTCACAGTGCTACAACAGTGGTTTTTGTTAGAGAATCCTGTTGCCCTAATAAATATATAAGGTCACTTTAGCATATACTATTGCTGAAATTAAACTTGTGATGTGACCCTGTCTGTCTCTAAAGGAGACATTACCTGCTGATGGTTTTTTCATGCTCTCTAAACATGAAATCCTGCAAGAGTAGTTTCTGTCAACAGAAGCTGAGGTCTCTTGTTTCGTTAAGTGACAACTTTCTCAGAAGCCATGCAGGCTATAAAGAATGATCACAGGCAGCAACCTGGTACAAACTAATGCAAAACTCACCTTCTGAGCAGACTGCTTTTCTGAACACACTCAACTATACAAGTGAATTAAACTGGTGCTATCATCCTATAAGTAATTTCCTGTTCTTCTACCATTTCTTCTGCAAGATGGCACAAAAGACTGAGGAAGAGCCTTTTGCTTCTGTTACTAAGGCCTTGGTAGATCCTCACGTGTTATGGCAAGAGAAACTCTATAGCAGGTAAATAAACAGATCATAAGATTACAAAGATTTCACCAGGTGTGGGAAGTACATGGTGTGGCTCATAAACAGCCGCAGTCAGGGGATTAGACGATGCATTGAAAAGCTTTTTCTCCACAAACACAACCACCAGACTTGAACTTCTAGTTCTTTCTAACTTCTGTTCCCAGTGGTGGCACCAATTTGACTTGAACCAAATCCAGCAAACAGTGTTTTCTATAGTATGTACGTATTTGTCAGGCTGTCACTAGCATGAAACAAAGTTAGCATTTGGCAAGCAGGTTATGTCTGAAAGTGACACTGGCCCATAGAATTACTTTGGGAACCAACTGACTACAGTCGCAGAACACATCAATGCATTCACATCAACACAGAGGAAGCAAAGGTCTCTCCACCTGCCTTGCATGTCCTTGCACTCTGGGAAAGGCTGTCTTCATAGCCAGGGAAAAAGAGGTGATTTATTCTTTTGATTTAAAAGATTTTTTTAAAGGAATTAAAAAAAAAACTCTCTGAAGATTTTGAAGCATTCTTTAAAATAGTCATGGAGAACAAATAACGAACATGGTTAGTACTAGCTTTCAAAATGTAAAATGTTCTATTAGTGAAAAATATTGCTATTGAGGGGTTTTTGTGGCATGAACTTAGACTGCTTTTGTTGATGAAGCTCTTCAGGTCCCCTGAAAAGAAATACCAGTGTCATTGGTGTAATGATAACGTATGCAAATGAGCATGAACACATCTAGATACTTATTTAATTTAGGTCGATTTGCTCATTGTCCCTGTAGACTGCATCGTTTGTGTGATTATAGAACTCTTAATGTAAACTCGTAGCAAACACAAAAATAGTATAAGGTGGTATCATAACATTAGTTTTCGGGCAGATTGGCTAAGGATTTCTGTCTACAAACAAAGGGCATGACATTACACATAAATCTGATCTAAATCTACACGAAATAAAATTAAAGTTAAGACTCTAAATTCAATCTGTTACTATGTAACTCAGTTTAATGGAGTGTTCCTCAGGAAGCTGCTCCAAATACTCCTAAATTATTTTCCCCTTCCCCAGAATAAGCATCTTGATAGCTTATATTTGGACCACACTGCAGAAGGTTGTCAACATGAGTTATCTTTCTTGCCACAAGCTTGCTATAGTCAATGCAGAAATCTGACATTACCCGACAAACCCAGTGTTTCTGGTCACCTGAACAAAGCAACCTTCTTAAATGACATTAGCCTTCAGCTGACATACAACAGCAGCAAATGCCAGGGCGCCTGTCACTGACATACCGATGTTTTCTGCTGCTGCAGACTCTCAAAGGGACAAGGAAGGTTTGAACATATAATATTAATCCCACAACACAGCCATGCTGGACACAGCACAGCAAGAAACTTTCATAGACATGAACCTCATCACAGTATTTTTTTGCTTCTCTCTGCTAACTGAGGTAAAATATTTCTTAATGCATTTATTTCCACATTTGTGTAAAAAAGAGTGTACGTGATCATCAAGCCATGGAGAAGGCCTTTTTTAATTCTGTTCCTCATCTCTCCATAATGTCAGTTGTTATGTGATTTTCTTGTGGCATACAAACCTGAAGAGAAGAATAAAGTAGTGGACAGGAGTAGGCTCCAATTATAAGAAAGGTGGTCTAACTCGGACAACTACATGAACTTTAAAAAAAAAAAATTCTCTTTTGTCTGTGGATAGCTATTGTGAGTAATCAACAACCATTTATCTTCTTATTTTATATTAAACTTCATGAAAAGGGGCACTGAGAAATTGAAAGTCTGGAGAATCTATTAGGTTTTCTTATTGAAAAGAAATTTCTGTAATGAACACAACCAGAAAATGAGGAAAAAATATTGCATTTAGTAAAGTGCACGAGTTGTATTTATATTCTGGGTATAAAGAATATAGTGACAACAGTATTGAAGATGGCTCGTGTTATTTAGGGAAAAGGTTGTGTTAAGTCACATTTTGGTGATCAAGAGCTTTGGTGATAAATTACCCCTGATGAGAAGTGGTACCAGAAGACCAATGAATTTTGGTCCATTGGTACACTCTGCAGAGTGACGTGACTTCTCTGTACTCCCTCAATGCCCAGTGGATCTTCCCTGACCCATTTGGAGTATCCATGGGGCATTGCAGCAAAGGAGCCTCAGTCTCACCTCCAGTCTGTTGTCCAAAGGGACACACAGGCATGTAGGAATAATAATCCAGTAAAAGATTTACAGAGTCTTTCCTCCATCTCACTCCCCCGCCCAATTTTTCATTTCATATCACTATCCCCTGTTGCCAAGAGGAGTTTATCTATGGTGTTTGATAAGGGAGCACTAAACACATTATAGTGCTATTTTAAATGACATCACAACTAACTAGATATTTTAATTGAAGGTAAATAACCAACATTATTGCCTTTTGAATGATAGCAATAGTGGAGAGTAATGGCACCACTGAGGAATCAATTGCTATTTCCCTCATAAACCATAAACCATTCAGAGATTTATAATGCTTTTTTAATGATCAGCCCTTCTAGGTGTTGAGCAGCTCCTCCAAGATCCTGAATTTCTGGCTGCTTGCTGAAGTCAACAGGAATGGGGAGCAGGGGGTCTTTATGCCCACCAGGATGAAACTTGGCACACCAGTTATCAGCTTCCAGTAAAGGAAAGCTTGGGATTTTATTGCACTGCTCTGACACTGTGTGCCCCAAGCTCAAAAACAAGGACATTTGATTCAACCACTGTTTCATAATCTGTTTAAGAATAAAAATGCATTGAGCATTTGTGTGCATTTCATGCCCTCTTAAGGTAGGTATAGCAAGTAACCTTGTGTAAGTAACCACGTTGATTGCTTGCTTCCCTCAGCATACCTGAATGTGTTCCCTTCAAATTTTATCTGTCCAGAAACTGTTTTAACTAATGTGGAACAGTTGATTCAATGGTATCATATCATGCACAAACATCTGTGGATCCAGAGTGCTACCAGAGGAAATGTCACACATACTGTGCTTGGAAGGATTGTCTTGCTTCCCTGATGCCATGACTCAAGAGACAGCATCAATGCCTCAGATTTATTTTTTCACCTGGAGTCAATGGCATGTTCATATACTCAGACTTACGCTGACAAATTCAGAATACGTTACTCATTCTCATTAAATTTAATGGGATTTTCCTCATGACACAGGGCATACAAGGCCAGTCATTACATTTTCATTTTCAACTTGCTTTACGTTGGGTTTGAATCAAAAGTGATTTTTCTAATCTTCAGAGAACACCTATGATGTGGTCTGAACTCACTGATTCTCTTTTAATAAACCAAACTGATCCAGTTATCAAGGATCTTGTGGTAATATTGCAAGAGTTTCTTACAATGGAAATGAATCTTGACTCTAGATGTGGAAAGAGAGCACAGAAAAACCCAGCCAGGACAGATAAACTCCTACAGCCAGACAGAAAGGGACCAGATGTTTAAAGATGCACAGAATTTATTTAAAAATCCAAACTTGGTCTAGTGAAAAACAGAAGTGCTAATCCCTATATTCTCAGGTCATGAAAAATATTGCTATTAATAAGACAAAAGCATGAACAATAGCCACTGTCCCTCTTTATTGTGTACAAGCCTCCTTAGGGATGAAGAGTTTTACTACGCCCACCTAGATGGAAAACATTCTGGATTTTCCAACTCATTTCTAAAGCAATTTACTAGGCACATCCACCTTAAATTTTGAAAAAAGCAGCCAACCTAACCTGGTCCCACTTAAGTCAATGACAAAACCAGCATCGACCTTAAGGAGAGCAAGAGCAGACCTGTTGTTGACAGGGAATTGGTGCACATTGTTCAGCCGAGCATGTTGGACTAGCATGTATCAGCTTCATGAGTATCAAAGGGAGCTACTAGAGGAAAACTCTGAATATTTACACTCCAGTTGAAGGGGAGGGCTGTTTTTCCCTGTCCCACAAATCTCCACTGTGATGCATCAGTTACAGGAATGCACAATCCTCTCCCAACTTGAGCACTTGCAGAGCCTTGGATTTTCCTTTGTACCCTCTGCAGTGGAAGTAGCATGATGGAAAAAGAGGTGTGGGACATTTCACAGTTCTTCGTAAGTTTACAGAAATACTGAGTCATCTTCAAGAACCAGTGTGGTCTCAGTGAATTTGCTGCTCCAGGGTGTGTGTATGTGTGTGTTTGTGTGCATTTGTTGTGCATTATGTGCGTACAGAAATAATCTGTCCAAATTAGCTTGGGAGGACTAGAGGAGAACCAGTTACATATTGGGGTTTCCCAGAGATTTCCAGTGAGGTCACATGAGCTCCCAGAGGGGATTCAGCACAAACAGAACAGCCCAATATTACAGGGTATCTAGTTTCATGCAGATTTTAATTAAATGGCACCAGCAACATTTGAGCCTGCATTTTCACCATAATTTAGAACTTTTTTTTTTTTTTCTAGACAGCACATGGAATCTGTCCATATTGCCAGGACTCCAGAAAACAGACAAAGTAACCATAATATATGCTTTAAGGCCTGTGCCTGCAAGGAAACTGCAAGGAGTTTCACTGAATAAAACCAATGACTACAACAGAATTGGGGTCATCCAGCCCATAGCTAATGGAAACACACCTTCCCATCACATCCTCATAATGCAGCATACAAATGTAGACCTCAGTCTAGGTTTACACCTCAAAGATTTATACCACACACTTGGATTTTGAGCTGAGAGGAGCCTAACTGCCATGGATGGCAGTGGCAATGTGGGACAAAATAACGAAAACAAGAGCCTGGGTATTGCTATGGAAAGCCCCAACACATGTGTCTTAGAGGTGAGAGAGAATGCAAGTGTGCTTCATTATACGCTTCAGATGATCCAGCCTCACCCTCATTCAAGTTCTGGGTTTGACAGCTTCCCACCGTATCCTTTATATATCACCCGTTGTGACTAAGCTTGGAGGGGACATGTAATCATTAATCACCATTATGGATTTCTTCCCTTCTCTTGGGTTTGATTTACAAGCTTAGGGGCAGATCCTGCAGCCTTCACTCTTTCCTTCAGCCCTTTGCCCGAGCAATCAGCCCTACTTCACTCACGGACAGCCTCCAGTGCTGCAGCATCTGTAGGATCGGATCAGGCGCCAAGTTTCTTACACCGGCGTCCCATTCAAATACGCAGTGGCTCTTAATCCTTAGCAGGAATTAACAGGAAGTTTCAACACTGCATTATTAAATTAAAAGGTTACAATCTGCCACAAGATGACTTAAGCAGGACTCAGGAGTATATATCTGTTAATTTTAATGCTCTGTCTCAAAGTACAGAACTCCGGACATTTCCAGCATCATATTTAAAACATGGTACATCTACTAATACGTGATCTGGTGCATTAATGGACCAAATTAAGTTACAGGTATGAATTTTACATAAAACGGATTAATATTATATGTCATGGAGGAATTTTAAATACTCCATCTCCATGCATTTTTAATAGTTATGTGCTCTAATTTAATGTTCCCTGGCATTGCTTTGCTTGAAGTCCCTCAACCCTTCTCTTTCCTTCTCCCCCACACTCCTCAAGTTTTGCTTGGGATTTTCCCTGCCTATAAACCAGCGTCCCCAAGTCCCTCAAAAAATGTGTAAAGCCGGAACGAGTCTCCTACACCGAGAGGATAAAAATGCGCTTCACGACCCGAGGAGACGCCAACTCTCCCGGGAAAGAGAATGTGGGGGATGGAAGGGCGGGTGCAGCCGCCTCGGTCCGGGTCGGGCGACGGGGAGCGGCGCCGGTCGCGCGGGTCTGCGCTCCGGACCGCGGGAACGGCGCCGGGAGC